>JABXWE010056771.1:0-21903 GCA_014611495.1 Limonius californicus | reverse complement strand
GCATAGTTCAAATATAATTCAAAATGTTTTTAAGATATCTGAAATACTGTAGCCTATTTTAAGTGGTATTTTCAACATCGATCAGCAATTTCAAATACAAAAATTTTCAATTACTTATGGGACGTCTTAAAAGATTTTTTAAGATTTTGTTCCTAATAATTTAATATTTTCATTTGGGTATTATTTATCTCCTAGATATTTTAAAGTATTAAGTCATATTTCTATAATCAGGGAAAGTAGCATAACGGTATTTCATAAGCTAAACGGCTATCGGGCAAATAATTTTAAACGTTTTCAATACTAATACCGAATGAAAGAGAATCCTGGAAATGTCAATGAAAAGCTAGGAGCTGATACTTTCTGTAATTGTTTCATTTTCTTCACTAAACTCACCGATAACGATCTGTCTTCAATCTGTCATATTGGTGTATCACAAATTAATAACACATCTGCCAGAAAATGTATGGTTTTCCAATAACAGTAATCTTAACACGAATGGGGACTAGATCTGCTGTTAAGTTGTGTTTAACCCTTTAAAGTAATCCCTTAATGCAATTACTTTTGATAACGAGATTTGAAAAACGTTTCCGCTGCGTGGTTTAGCTGAACCGCTACCAAGAACGCGAATGAAATAAGACCGACGAGAAATTAACATCAAACTTGTAACTTGCATTAATTAAAGCTGTTTCGGATTCCCAAGTCCAATATTTGTATAACCGCACGTTCCTCAAATTAATAACAGTACATGCATCCAAATTGCAAATGCTTTTGTACATTCAACAAGACGCATTACACTGCTGGTTTCATGTAATTGCACTATTATTAGCAAAATAGTGTTAGATGTGTTAACAAGAATAGCATTATATTGTGATTATTTTACCATATTTTGGACTCTTGTTAATATTTTTTGATAATGAAACTAGATGAAGGCATTGCTGTTAATTAAACTGTTATTTGAGGTTTTAATTTACACAAATAACTCAACACCAGGTTCTGTCATGATCTGTCTGATAATCTCAATTTGGAAAGAAAAGAGAGAACGAAAAATGGTTGGTAGTACAGGACACGGAGGATAGAAAGTATTGGAAGTAGAAATGTAGAGGTAGAAGTAAATATACAGAAAAACAAATCATGAGCAAAAAAAAGCAAGAAAATAGAACGATTGATAGGAATCCCAAGGTCCAATGAAGTATGGAAAATATTAAATTACCAAAGAACGAACGAAAATCAGACAATACGTTCAATCAAATTGGAAACATGGAAATCATGCTATGAAGAACTGTTAAATGACAACCGCGACAAACATACAATATATGCTTTCAGACCTCACAGAAGGAACGAACACGGCAATTAATATGTAATAAATTAATAAAGGGCTAAAGAAGATAAAGAACAGAAGATCTCCGCACTCTAGAGACTGTTCAATAGAGCTTTTTAAATGCACCCCGGTTGTGGTGTTACAAAAGCAAAAAACATGTTTAATGGTAACATGGTGAGCAAATGTTAAAGGAATAGAAAATTGCTGATATAGTTTCAGTATATAAGAAAGGTAATAAATCTGGCTGCTGCAACTATAAGGGAGTCAATCTGTCCTATTGGGCTATTGTACGGGCGGATAATCAATCGAAAAGTAGAAGAAAAGCAGAAGATGAGGAATAGACTGAGTTTAGTGCCGGAAAGTCCCTCATGGACAATGTTTTCATGATAAAGCAACTGACAGACAAATCAATACAGAAGGATATTTTGTATTCATTGCTATTAAGAAAGTTTACGTTACTTTACCTATTTAAAAATTGTGGGAAACTTAGAAATATTATAAAAATGCATGTAAACACTGTCAATCAAATGTACCAAGAAAGTGTGAGCAGAATAAAACTGAGAAATAAAATATCTCAAGTATTTAACGGTAGTAAGGGGTTGCGACAGAGATGCTTTTTATCTCCCACACTTTTTAAAGCAAGCAGCATTGGAAGCTTGAAAAAATTAATGCAACCAAATGGGAATCCAGTCCAGTAAAATACGATATACAACCCCGTATTCACAGACGATCAACTACTTATAACACGAGATCATGAAACCGCAGAATACACGATGAAAAAAGTAATGGAGGAATACACAAAATAAAGACCTTATTACGCAGCAAGGGATTGTAAGAAGCTGTTTGGGATATAGGTATCTAAGAGTCCCAACTACAAAAGAAGGAATCAGAACTACACAGGGTGTGAAAGTAGAAAAAAGGTCTTGCTGGATCATAACTGATTTAGGGCAACACAACAAGCTTAAGGCGTATACGCTGGTGTCATGTGCAACAGAAAAGTGTTGACCGTGATTCTAACTCCCGCCACCCGCTATCCAATGTCGAACGGGTATTTTAGAAGCACAGATTTCAGTGAGAAATAGTTCTGTGTACTTTTAGGTTTCACTTTTTTTTACGATACATAAACTACTATTTTCCTCTGTTGTCTGCTGATTATAAACGGGAACTGGGTTCCGTAAGAGTAATACTGAATGAAAACAATTGTGCTTCCCACAGCATTACATGGCCGTGAAACTTGGCATATGACCGTTAAAACAAGAAAATCTACTCAACATCCTCGAATAAAAGTAGTAAGAACCATATTCGGACCAAGAAGAGAAGGAAATAAGTGGAGGAGAAGGTCAAATGAGTACATAACAGTAGTAGTAGAAGGGAGAAACATAGTATCAGCAATAAAAGCACCCACGACTAAATGGATAAGACATCTATAGAGAATGAAGAACAGCAGAAAAGTAATTTTTCAAGGAAACATTGTAGAAAAGCGGTCACAGGGAGGGATCAGGAAAAGTTGGGTGGATTATGTAAAGGACGACTTAACCTTCAGCCTACCAAGGGGGTACATTTTGTACCCCAGACGTGCAAAATTGCGTGTATTTTAAAATTTATTATCCTTCTACAATTGCCTCTAATAATGCTTTAAGTAACCTATAACGGCATAATCGGTGCATGCACACTTCATATTTTGAAAATATAATCAACTTTGTTTGTTGGAGTACACGTTCTACCCCGCTTGGGTTTAGATGTATTAGCATTAGCTTGCATATAGACCTGCGTATTTGTTAGAGAAATCGTCACGGGTTTGTAAACTTGATTTGCTCGTCTCCCATAAAATAAGAAGTGCCGCAATGATTGTGGTAAATATAAGAATTTTTCCTGCATAAATCATGGTCAACAAAAAAATCAATTATTGCAACAGCTGCAATACAAATGGCAACTGAAATTGGTTATATATATCCTGTCAACAATATTTCTTTACAATAAAAAATGTTTTTTTTTCATTCATTCATGCTACCCCCCTCCCCCCCCCCGGAACCGCTTACACATTACTTCAGGGGGGTGCGGGCGTCCCTTACACACTAAAAATTAATGCAGCATGCACCCTAAACTTAACTAAGCGAAATGCGGTCGCCCCAGCTGAGATTCGATCGCCCAGCGGATTGACTGCAGTTCACTGTGGCCTCGAGTGGCAATGCGTTCCCGCACTAGACCACCGAGGCCCCTAATAAAAAATATGTTGAATAGATTTTGTGTAACCAATTGCTGTTTGTTTATTTGTAGTAGATATTATAGTTCAGATGCTAAAAACATATGGTAAAGAAAAATTTGTACCCCACTTGGTGATATGCGTTTCTTAAAAAGCTTGATACGCCAAAAGCTAAGAAAGTTAGGCATTAGAAATGGAGAAGTAGTGGCAACGGATAGGAGAAGATGGAGGACGATTTTAGAATTAGCCAAGACACACCTGGGGACCTAGAGCTGTGACTGACTGACGGAGTTCCGTTTACACATTGTTTACCGGAACCGAATTCCGGAGATTTCTGACCTACTTTCACCCTTGGAAATAAAAAACTACAAAATAAATTTGGAAAATGGCGGAGGCCTATACAAATGCTAATGTCAACATTATGGAGTAAACAAATATATAACGAAAAAAATATACATACATTTAAGGATATTACTGAAAGCATAATTACTTATAGAGCAGAAGCATCATTATTAGACACAACCATGGAAAATAGCTTCTAGAATGTGAATTATTAGAATATTTTCTTTGGAAGAAATTCACAAAACAATGTGCAACGAACAAATGTTCAGGTATTTTTCTCACATACTTTCTTGTTTCTTTTCTAGCACCAAGCAAGCAAAATGATGTGCATTATTTTATACTAAAGCTGCCGCATCCATCGTTTGACGGCTACCAAAATTAGTAATTCTAGAGCGGTTTTCTGCGGGGATAACCACCGTATTCATGAGGATCAGTCCGTTTCTAATGTAAATTTTGCAGGAGCTCATCAATTTATAAATGGAAATGCTGCAGTAGTGAAAAGAAATGTGTTTTCTGTGAAATTTCCATGTTGGGCTTTAGAATTCAGCAAGCTATTCGTTTGCCAATAACATAATATTAAATTTACTTGTAATTCATGGAAGGAAATATTATTAGAATTACATCTAAATAAATATAAAATTGAGTGCATTGAACATTAAATTTGATACTTATTAAACGTTCCACGGATTAGTATTCTAGAAAAATTATTAAATTTAAATGGTTGTTAAAAATAGGATATTTTTAATTTTTCCAATGTTACAATACAAGTTCTAATAATTTCACCAAACCTTGTATAACAAGCTCTTTGCTATTTTTAATAAAACTGAATATGCATATCATAGAAAATAGGGGTGGATTTATAGTAAGCTTGTTACAAGTTTTGAACAAGCTTTGCTTTGTATCATGTAGTCGCTTTCAGGATTATGCTAAAACATTGTTCTTGGTTATATCTAATATACTCTGATAATAACTGATTCAGCTCAATATACATTTTGTCGGGTCAGTCAAATTCCTCAGTTTTATAAAATTAAGATATACCAATATAACTACTTTAAAATCTATGAGACCCAATTTAAATTGTTTACGTAAGTTCCTAATTAAGATGGCATTACCGAGTGCGGAGTGCTTCTGTTGAAATGTTATCATACTCCGACAGTTTTGATTTTGAAAAGCATACAAATGATAGGATTTGCATACTTAATTCGTTTTATCCAGTTGAATAATCTAATATACAGCGTTTTTATTGATTTTCCGGGTTAACTAACAGCATCAGACGTTATAGCATCTATTTTAAAGTAAAACGACATGATATAAAATTATATTCAGTTTTAGTATGTTATCCACATTTTACATTCAGACTACTCCCGTTAATCTCATCCCTTTTACTATTCGAGTTTGCGTTATCTGTGAGGTAAAAATTGAAACATTTTACATGACCCAGTGCTCCAGAAAGATTGTTACACTGCACGTAATATTTGTGTAACCACAACTTTGAGACCTTGACTCAAATTGTGTACCCCGACCGAACTTTGGACTGACCTATCCAATATGAAAGAGGATGATTTGGACAGGCGGAATATATTTATCGCTAAGTAGGGATGAAGAAGGTACCTTCAAAGTATTAACACGAAGAAGAAGAAAGAAGAATACGCAGTCTAATGAAAATAATAGATCGAGAAA
The DNA here is from genome assembly GCA_014611495.1 of Limonius californicus. Lineage (NCBI taxonomy): Eukaryota > Metazoa > Arthropoda > Insecta > Coleoptera > Elateridae > Limonius > Limonius californicus. The sequence goes on along the minus strand of JABXWE010056771.1, from coordinate 16,360 downwards.
CGTCTCACAAGCAACATAGATACGCTCATATGTAACATTCGTCAGACCAGTAGTGACCTATGCAACCCAGATCTGGATGTTAAGGCAAATATATTAGGAAAATAGAAAGGTCAGACAGGAAGATAATACGAATAATATATAGTGGTGTGAAGAAAAAAGAAGCGTAGAGAAGACGAGCAATAAACTAGACTAAATTGTTTGGGGCGTATAGCTAGAATATCACGGATAAACAGACAAATTACTAAGATCGATTGAAATAGGTAACCAAGATTAAATAAAAATTTACTGCATTAGGAATTGATTATTCGGATGCATTTGGGTCTTCTATAGGTTGCCACTGCTATTGTCGAAATTCCGTTGGCAACCGTAGGGAACCAACTGCATTTGTTTCATATACGTCTGTTGATAAATAGTCTTCTTCTTACCTTATTTCTTGTTAGAATTGTTCCATAATGTTACCTGGTCGGTAAACTGTTGAACTTCGTTACCATTATCTTGCATCGGGAATTTCAACACAGTTAATTGTATTAAATTCGTAGTTAATCACATTTATTTTCATGTCACCTAGATGTTTTTTTCCTTAAATTCGCATTAGATGTATAATAATTACTTCCGTTGGGGTTACATACTTCTAATGTAATAAACTTTTCTTGCTGCGATAGATTTGATGCGACAAACATTGTTGACATTTAGGTACGTCATTCGTAACGGTGGAATAAACGCGGTTAAAAAATAAACGCCACATATGCACCATTCCAAACCGAATCATGAAAACATGTTTTGAAGGAAAAAATCGATAGTTCGCCCACAGGTTTAAATATAGCGCGGATTCACAAACCACAATCAATAACTGGATACATTTGAAGAAAAAACGACCTAATTAACGTAGATTACAACATTTAAATGGAATAGCCTGAAGAACGTATTTCCGCCCTGGAGGATGAAGAGCTACTCTACATCAAAAATTCAACTTTCTTAAGGTTTATGTGCTGGTCTTCAAGGAAGCGAGAATATATTGTCCTGTACCGGTGGTCAAGGAAAGTGACAATACAATCAGAAAAAATTGAAAGAGGAATGTTTTAAGCTTACTTTTGTTACGCGTCTCCTGATTTTCTATAACCTGTCATAAAATAGAACACAATCGGAAAACTCTTGCTAAATCTAAATTATTCAAATATTTTTGAAAAATTCTAAATTTATATACATATCCTGTACGTAATTTTACACATTTTGATACCGCACATGATTACAATCCCATGCACATAATAAGTGAACCATTATTTTCATGTAATAACATTTTTGTTAAATTAAATTAGAAGGAGAAATCCTGAAAATGTGTTCTTAACACACTCAAGTACTAAACAGCATTATGAAATCCACACAGGAAATGTCAAAATTTGCTCAAAACCCATATTTGTTTTGTATATGCAGAAGACGTGTTACAACTGTTCTAAAGCAAGCCTGTTTGGGCATAAAAAACCACAAATAGGATTGGCTAAAGTTTCAAAACCTACTACAGTAACACACGTAATTCAACAAAATCCTACAGTCTTGAGATATCAACATCAAAAAGCATAGCAATAAAAAGTTCCTACTGTAAAAGACTAGACTATAAGAAAATCTGTTCCAATCTTTATTCAACAATTTACTTTAAAGACTTACTTAATAATAATAACTTAAGTATAGGCTCTAAGCTTGCTTAAACAATTACGGATAAGATAACACAGTAATATACTTAAACTGCTTTAAATAATCTCTAAACCAATCATGAAAACTAGCATGACTGATTTATTTCTTAGAAATTCATCACTGATCATTTTAAGTTTATAATCATACAATTTGGCACAGGTAAAGTTACAAAAATATATTTAAATAATACCTAAAGTGTCTGTCATATATGTATTCCTTCAGCTTATAGCAGATACCTTGAAATATTTGGAAAAGGGTTTTGTATAAGCATTACTTTGCGTGATCTTAATAAAGCTTCCAACTATTAATTGCATTACATATTTTTGGTTAAACTTCCTAACATAAGTTTGGCAATAGTAGTGATACGTATTTGGCAATAACTAACCAAGTGGTAAGGAAGGCGATAAATTGACGTCTATGCTACGAGTTATACCATCAAGGCAGTTGTCGAACAATACATCAACTGATAATATTTTAACTGCTTACCATACGCTATGTGTTCTGTGCCTGTTAGTTTGGGGGCTCATTTTTTACTTTACTTCGGTGACTAACCTGAAAAAAGAAGAAAATTGTTTATACACAAACCACAAAAAGATACACGAAAATACATAAAGTATCCTTGCAAGACTTATCAGAGGACAAAGAAAAATATGCTTCATTACACGAAACTATTCAGCTCTAGATAGCAAAGATTCAGAACTAGTTAGATCTGAAAATCATTTAAATGATTTGCTATTGACTATAGTATACTTTACAGTGGAAAGAAGTAGCTGATGATTGTAGACATACATAAATAACATTGTTATTCTTTTTCTTATACTGTAACGCGCAGAATATTTATTTCCATTAAGAACATTTAAGATAAATACTTGTTTGGGTGAACTACAATATTTTGTTTTTAGATAGATTTCGCTGGACCCTGCCCTTAGAATGGATATCAATAGATTTATTATGTCGCTCTATAACTACAAACCCGCAGCAAGACGAAGTGTAAACCAAGAAAAAGGAAGGCAAGCACGATAACATAAAAACGAAACAACCCTAAAAGGCCACACACTGATGATGATAATGATAACGATAACAATTATGTTGTAATCAACATGGATATAAGTAGAATACAGTGCAGTATCTAAGGAAGGCGTGACGCAATACTGTATAGTTTCTACTCAGCAATAACAGTTTTAACGAGTCAGCGAACGATCTAGTTGCTTTTACGATCCTTCTAAGTTGTTCTTACTTTAAAATTTTGTGCTGATGACCTCCTTAGTTAACGTAGAAATAATGCTGCACTAGTTACTATTCCCTTCACATACGATATTTTCATGTTTTCGCAAAACTGAATCGTTATATTAATAATTTTTTTATCTGTTAGTATGTGTACTTAATATTTATTGATTTTGTCTCTTACCTGTTACAGATTACAAAGTTTGTATTTTTTAAATTAAGTTGTCTTAACTTTTTAACCGTAGGTACTTCTTACAGATATGCTTCTAGGGTCAGTACGACCCGACATTATATTGCACTGACAAGGGCGGCTATAAGTTTATTTCCAATTATTTTATATGCGGGTACCATTGCTTTACTGACGCCAAATGAACGCGGATAGTACAGATCTGCGTAAGTTTGACGTTTATGAACTCGTGTCTAGGTTGAAACATATACAGACTTGCAACTCACCACATACATAAACTGCGAAATGTGATATACAGACTGATGTGCTATTCATTGCGTTACACAATGAAGTAGACCTTATTTCAGTATCAGTTGTGAAAATATCAATAATGGCAAGCAAATTACTTAGCGATAAAGAGCTTACAATATTCTTGAAAATTCGAACGACAGTGACGATGAAGCTTCTGAAGAAGAAAATCATACTAGCGAGGACAGTAATTATGTGGCAGAATCAGACGATGACATTTTAGACAATACTTTTCAAATAACTGTTACAATGCAAACTGTAGGATCTGCTCAGTCGGTCCAAGTCTGAAGACAATATTATACATTGGATGCGACATCAATTTTTACACGGTCGAGCACTTCAAGCAAAATTAAAAATTGTACCCGTTTCGAGTAGTTACTGCATTGCAAGAATCCAAGGAATAAAATCTGCTTTTCAACAAATTGAATAGGTCCATGGAAAATATCATTTTGAGAACGACTAATATTAAAGAGCGTAGGGCTTGTAATTATAATTAGGAATAATTAGATGACATTACATGGTGATCCGACACCCTAAGGGTATAAGGATTCTAGAAAAAGAAGAAGATACATGGCAGGCATACATAGGTTTGCTACTGTTAGCCGACGTTTACGAGTCACATGGTGAGTCCACCAAGAGTTTGTGGAATGCAGTAACAAGCAGACTTCTTCTTCGGGAAACAATGTCACTGAAACAATTTTACTGCATTTCATGCACCTTACCATTTCATAGTAAAAATGATCGTCAAACAAGAGGGCTACGTGATAAGCTCGCTTCTATTAGCACGTTTTGGGAAAAGTGAATAGAAATACTATCGAAATTGTACAGTGTTGGAGGAAACGTGTAGATAAACAATTGATGGCCTTCAGAGGTCCTTGTCCCATATCATGAGATACAGAAATTAACGCATCAGGTAGTCCTCAAGGATGAATTACATATTCTTGGGTGTTATCGGATTAAATATCTTCATATTCACTGTTGTCGTATAAGTCTTGTGGAAGTTTGCGTTGCAATCTTCTGTGTATATTTTTGTGCCCTAACCTGTAATGAGCAGCACCTTCACAGTTGTTAATATTTTGTAGGAATTTTTTGGTGGTCTTCTTCAGGTGTTCTTCAATAGTTGGGATTTTCAGCTCGTGATGTAGTTGTGCATTTCGTATATACCAAGGGGCATCGACTGATATTCTTAGAATTTTATTCTGGAGTGTTTGTATTTTGTTGATGTTGGATTTAGAGGCGTTGCGCAGGCATATGTTGCTAACGGTCGAATTAACGATTTGTAGAGGAGTAATGAGCAGTAAGTTTTAAGTGACGATTTTCGGTTAATTATTGGATATAGTTTCGTTAATCTAGCGTAGCACAAGTTGAGCTTTTTATTAATGTGAGATTTCCACAATAAACGCGTGTCTAAGCACACACCTAAGTATTTGACCGTTTCACTATTGGGATTCCATTGAATGCGCGTTCCATTTATTACAATGCTATCAGGATCCTTAATCCTCTTAAGTGTGAATATTTTTGTTTCGCATTTCGTTGGGTTAAGTGCTATATTCCATTTGGTTAGCAAGTTGCTTACTTCGTTGACAGCTGATTGCAGTTGAGATATTGATTCATTTAGGTTCCAGTTTTGGGCTATGATCACAGTGTCGTCAGCATACATGGCAAGGTTTTCATGTGTAAGCGGAATATCTCTAACACATATGTTAAATAACATCGATCGCAAAACGCTCCCCTGCGGTACTCCGGCTTTGATAGGTTTGTTATCAGAGACAGTTGAGTTAATTCGCACAGTAAAGGTCCTGTCGTCCAAAAAAGAGTGGATTATCGCTTAGAGATAGTTTGGTATTGGCAGTTGGAGCAATTTGTATTTAAGACCTTCTACCCAAACTTTGTCGAAGGCTTTCGCGATGTCCAAAAAGGCAGCTGTAGTATACTGTTTACTTTTATATCCCGTCTCGATTATTTCTACTATCCGTTGAAGCTGGTGGCAGGTGGAATGTCCGCTTTTAAACCCAAACTGAAATGGTGGGAGAATATCTGCTTCTTGTAGTTGATCATTTAGCCTGGAGTAGATTATTCGCTCAAGTATTTTTGAGAGAGTGTTTAGAAGGCTGATTGGTCGATAGTTGTTTGGGTTTTTATTATCCTTGCCTGGCTTGGGGAAGACAACCACTATGGCATGTTTCCATGCTATTGGAAAGTATCCATTTCTGAGGCAGGCATTAAACAGTGTCGTCAGGAATGCAAGTACCTTCTTTGTAAGACGTTTCAGGATTTCATTAGTGATAAGGTCACATCCCGGGGACTTTCTTATGGGTAAGGTGTTAATAATTGTTTTAAGTTCATTGGGGGAGGTGGGTTGAATACCGTCAGGAATTGGGAGATGTGATTCGGTGTAGTTTAGGATTGTGTTGGTGAAAGCATAGTTGTTACCGATTGCAGGAGTAAATGTTTGTGCTAGGTGATCAGCAAATAGCGCAGATTTTTCCTCATTCGTGTAATAAATTGTGTTATTGATTGTAATTGGGGGTATTACAACTCAAATGTGAAATGTTCCTCAAAAGAAATCTTATCATGTCAAGGAGGGCTAGAAGGAGCAAACCTGAGCTGCCTGCCATGGGAATAAATAAAGATATACCTAGATTCAACTTCTATTTTACTACTACTACTACTACTACTAAGGAGACTACAGTTTAAGTACACTCCGTAATACTGTAAAAGCAAATAAGGGAAAGAGGTGATAAGAAGCCGCAAATAGTACTTGATTAAAATTCTACAGAAGAAGCAGTTGACACAATAGATTAGCTAATGGCGACATATATGAGGCTTGTTCAACTGAAATCCATCTTTGATCAACTTAGCCTTGTAAACAAATGCAATAATCTAAATGGAGTTTGTTATTGTTAGTTGTGTTTGTAAGCAACACATTAATAAGTTTCTGGCGTTCGAATTTGATACTGACTGTTCAGACTTCGATTTTGAAGTGGCGTTTGTTGTTGAAAATTCGTCCAAGTTTGATCAGCGTGCGATCTTACAATTTTTATGAGCTGAGGGTGTGCAGCCATTGCAGATTCAGACGCGATTGCAAGCAGTGTATGGAAATGCATGTATTGCGTACCCAAGGAATGAAGGAATGGTGCCGAAAATTTGAAAATGGAATAGAGGGGACTCTGGATGAGCCACGACCAGGTGCACGGTGTACTCCATTAATAGAAAACAATATGGCATCTGTGGAAAGCCTTATTAGAGAAAATCGTCAAAATTTCAATTAGAGAAATTTCAGAAATTGTTGGTCCGAGTGTAGTATCTGTCCATAGTATTGTTCGTAATCTGGGTTACAGTAAAGTTTTTTCCCAATGGATTCCTCGTCTCATGTCTAATGAACAAAAATTCCTGCGAATGGGCTTATCTGCAACGCCTCAGAGACTATAGGTAAAATTGTGATGACTTTCTTCTGTCAGAAGTTGCTGGTGACGAAAATTGGTGCCATATCTGCGAGCCATGCAGTAAGTTATTGTACAGTGGAAACATTCAAGTTCACCACCACCGAAGAAGTTTAAAGCACGACCTTCTGCAGACAAGGTGATGTTAACATTTTTTTCGACCCTTGTTGATACAATTTAAAGAATCTGGACTAAATGCCAAAGCAAATCTGTACAATGAAACAAGTTTCATCAAGCAATAGGACAGAAACGACCAAGAAATCTTACGCGTGAGGTTACTTAGCTGCTTGACAATGCTAGGCGTCGTGTTGCTAATGTGGTAAAAGGAAATCTTCAACGAAAGAAGCGGAGGGTTTTAGAGCATCCACCCTATATCCCGGATCTATCACCTTTCGATTTCTATATTTTTGGACCGCTGAAAAAGGCATTAAAAGTCGGCATACAGGTAGCTGTGGAGGACTTCTTTTATCAGCCGCCACAAGAATTCTATGAGCAGGGTATACGTCGGTTAGTAAAACAATGGGATAGGTGCCATAACTGTGACGGTAATTATTTGCAAATAAATTGTTGAATACATCAACCACTACTATTGTTATTTTTTCATAACAGCACCACTTTTAGTCAGCAATTATAAGACATTAATAATAATAGAATATCTTATAAATGGGTTCAATTACAGAAAATTTGTTTATATGTTTATAATAGATATTTACAAAGAAATTAAAGCATAACCTACTTTCCCATTCATTGCTGTTTGCAAACCTTATTGGAGAGCTTAATTAGATTTATCAACACTCTCTCTGTACAGATCCTTTTCAATATACGTATGATGGCACCTAAATTAAACAATTTATTTTTCAAATTATTACGCTCAAAGCAGTAAGTCGTGCTATTTCTAGCTAATTATCTCTCAATCTGCCGCAATTTTGATAGATTTTTTATTAAGCACATTTTTGGAACATTTGGGCAAGCAACTGGTAAATCCCTTTATTTTGGCAAGAAAACATCTACCACCTGAACCTTCAGAAGATACACCTGAACCCCTATCGGGAACCAGTACCAACAACATACGACCACGCTGCAAATTCTGCCCTTCTAAATGTGGTAATAAAGCAAATATGAACTGTTGTAAATACGCAAAATATTTGTCTGAAGCACATGTGGCGTATTATTGTCCCAATTGCAAGAAGTGACGCATCGTAATACTTTAAACATTTTTCTATTATGTTGTTGTAGGAGTTTATTTCAAATTCTATTATAATGTCTATCATGCACAGAAGGTTGTTGTTATTGGGTCTGCTTTAGTATTTCAAAGTATCGGGTCCCTATGTCCCGAAGGAGTACAAATCCATAGTCTGAACGAGGAGAACAGCAGAGTTAATTTGGTTTCCGAATTTGAAACAAGTTATGCTGAAGCTACTGAAGGGGCTAGTAGTGGTTTTACATCTTCCCATTTTTGTTCCAGTTCCATAATGAACTAATATTTTTGTGATTGAATATACCACATGATTCCAATAGTATTGCTACAGTTGGAATAAATATCCCATAAAAATTTACTCTTATTCTGTGAGTGCTTTATCTCTTACGAAACATAGCGATCTTATCTCTTATGCCTGTTTTGCGCATTCTGTTAGTACCAGAGACATAGAGGACTTACAGCTTAACGTGGGCTACGAAGCACAGGACTTGTAAACAATTCTACTTTAGAGAACATTTAGTACCTGAATTGGTTTGCGAAGGTGAACGGCCGTTAAAAATCGATGTTTCCGTACCGGGAATTGAACCCCAGACCTTCAGGGTACAAGGTTAATGCGCTACCAACGAACGCCTCAAAAATTCATTAATGCTGATAATCTCCTAGCTTTTTTCGCGGATAAAAAATCACTTTATATTGCGAGGAACAATAACAAAAGTTTATTATTTGGCCAAAGGCGTAATTTATACAGTAAGAACGACAGAAGAGAAGCAAGAATATGTTGTCTGTGATCTATTTATATTTGCATTTATAAGATTCCTAAAATTATTGTTAAAATAATTGTATCTATTGTTACATGCTTGGCTTTGTATGAAAACTAACTCTCAACAGTACGCAGGCTGTATACTTGATCCGTGAGTTTAATGTGTTATTTTGGATGATATCTAAATTATGCTTGTAATTTAATAAATGCTTCGTACGTTTACGGTTTAAATTTTTAGCAATGTCTTAATGGTATAAATTGCGTTGTAGTCGAAGCTCACCACATCGTAGCGGTACAGAGCAAACCGACAAATTTATTACAAAAATCAGAGGCAAGTATAACCTGTATTTTGAATCTCTTATAACTAATTTGAACCTGGTAGCAAAGGAAGTTAATGAAAGGGCATACAAGTGCGAGACAGGGAGCTGGAAACAGCAGCTTATATTCATGTTGCAGCTCATAGCAAGGGCAGAGATAAACAAAAAAGACCAAATGATAGTAACGACAGTTGCACGTAATCATGCAATTTATATAATGATTGAATAACTTAGAATAGCAGAACGTAAATGTTGTGAAATATGAAATGGGAGAGGAGAATAAATAAGAAAATAAGTATTAGGGTGGTTGTAATGAGAAAAAAACATTTAATAGCATTAAAGAAACCTTCTTGAACAGGATCATACCCAGCCAACGAAGTGCATAAATTGTCTTTTGTACTGATATTAACATGCGGATGGAATATGGAGCTTTAATACCAAACATCGCAGCAGACTGCAATTTATGGAAATGAGTTTTCTCTATGTAATCATCAGAAAGGGCTGCATACGAAGCTGGAATTTCGGAGTCAGGTCAACTAAGTCAACTAATCAAAGTGTCGATAGACAATAGTTAAGATAGTTTGAACAGGTATTCAAGATGCATTAAGCTATGTACTCTAAACTGAGTAATGGAATGAATATTCCATAATAGTATAACAAAAAAAAAACAGTTAGTCTAGGAATCCATGGCTAACGATTGACTTGAAACGCCATAATTTTGCAATTTCTTTGTAAATATTTGTTCCGAATCTTATTAATTTTATTATATTTATTACATATCTTGTGGTCGTGGAGGAAGTACAGTCTACTACTCGGTTGGGAATGGAAATTCGATGCTCGAGGTTCCTCACGCTCGCCTTCGGCTCGCGTTCGGAAGATTCCACTCGCATCGAATTTCCATTCCAACCTCGTTACAGAATGTACTATTTACTATTCTTTTGTCATCTTTCTTTATTAACTTTTGAATGACTACGCGATTACATTCCACACTAGCGTACTAGTAAAAAGACAACCTTCTTAGTTATCACAATGTTAACTATTGGGATAATCTTCTGTTAAGTAGAAGGCGACCGTTACGCTCTTGCGGTATTTGTTCAAACAAATCAGATACACTTGAAGGATATTTTTTGACAGAATGAGCAGTTAACTTTTAGTTATGTTCCTCAGTTCATTTTCTTACGTCAATATAGTTATCATTTGCACATCTTCAATGATAACCTAAGGATACCTGCTTAGTATAAAAGTTAATCCCAGGGCATAATTTTTGGGTATGTTGGGATGCATAAGAGACGACATTCAAGGTTAACTGTTAGATATACCGAGAAGGTGTCCTAAGATGACTTTCAAGGTTATCGTTTGACCATCTTCTATGCTTAACCAGATGATGACTTTCAAAATTACCTTTTGGACATCCTTTATGGTTAACTAGAAGATGACTTTCAAGCTTACCTTTTGGACACATTCTATGGTTAACAAAAAGATGACTTTCAAGTTTATTTTTCGGACATCTCTTATTGTTATTCAAAAAAAGGCTTCTAAGGTTATTTTTTAAATATCTTTTATGGTTAACCAGAAGATGGCTTTGAAGGTTATGTTTTGAACATCTTCTGTGGTTAACCAAAAGATGACTCTCAATCTCTGCTTTTGAACATCTTTCATGGGTACGTTTTCAGTGACATTGAGGATGCCTTAAGATTCTTCCTACGGTTAACTAATTTGTGACATAGAGTTTACCTACAAGTTCACTTTTGGTTGACTAATGGTGATCTTGTATTTTTTGAGAGGTTAACTTTTAATTATATTTTGGGTAACTTTGGTTATGTGGGATATATTTCCTTATTTATCTAAAGTATCCAGAAGAAGGTTTGGAATAAGTAATTAAGATGTCCAAGAAATCCAATATCAGCAGAACACAACTATGTTTTGGAATGGATTATTGAATTTTTTAGTATAGTACGATTAGCAACATTTTTAGTGAACGTTGTTAAAACCTGTGTTCCTATTATAGCCATATATTTAATAATATTTACTATTAATTAAGTTTCTTAAAGTTGTTTGCACCTCTTAGATGATTTAAATTGCTTGACAAATCTAGATGGATTACTTACACTTTCTTGCAAAATTTTTAGAACATAAAGTTGCTCTAGCTATCACTACATTGAAGCTTACGCTTTCTTTCTAAAGTATAAAAATACTTTATTTAAATAAAATAGTTCCTAAAATGATTTATAAAAATACATACCTACGCACATCATACGGTTTTCTGCATAATAAGGACATATTTACAGAAGGCAGCATATAGAGAACGAGCTTATATAGCAACTGGTAAAAATTCAAAAGTTAAATTAAAACTGAGTTGCAAACGTTAGTTCTGACGTAAGTCGTACGCCTGTTAAATTGTTGCTTAACTTTATTTTTGCTTATATTTCTAAATACTATACTTTAGATGCATGATTTAAAAAAAACGGTTAGCTACTTGTAATCTATATGCCTGTAAATCTGTCAGATTTTATTGGTTTACTTACGGAATATTGTTAATTTTTTCGGTATAAACCTAAAACCCCAATGTGATAACTACACCTTAAGGCAACTTGTGCATCGTTATTTATAAAATATTTTGTTAGATAGTGTATAGAATCCATCGAGGTTTATCAAGTAAATCAAACAACTATTTTCTCTACTGCACTTGATTATAGATAATGATGGGACGATTATAATCTCTGAAAATGGCTAGCAATACCGAGTGCTGTAGATTGAAAATATCTGCAGTAACTTGTTATGTTCGTTTCAAATTTGCCGCTTTATATGAATTAATTCCGTAATTTGTTTGCCGCTTCGTAAGAATTAATAACGTTATTTTAATTACAGTCTTATTTTGAGTTACCGTTTCGCTATTTTGTTTCGAAGTTTGAGTTATGCTGATAGTTCCTTTTGTGTTGAAATTGCCGATTCTTGTTTTTCTCGCGCATGACCTTAAGCACTTCCGAGAACTCACGTGTACCTTATTATAGAACATTTCATGAAGTTTCGTAATATGGTGCAATCTTTTGAGGGAGGTGCAGATTCCCGTTGCGTTTTTAGGTCAGTCAGCCTTCGACCGTTCCTGGCTCCGGTTTTTCCCAAATTACATCTTAAGGGAAGGGCCGTAAATAAATTGGGTGGGCAAGAAGCTTGGGTCCGAAACGAACGTTCATGTAAAGCGGGTTTTTTTTCGGGGCACTTGTTAAATTAAGTATCGTACCAAATATTGCTTTAGGCAATCAGTATCAATTCGACAAAGTGAATCGGATCTATATCAGTTTTAACAGTGCAGCCTGATTACAGAACAATCAATTGTGATTATTTTTTTCCTGAGGTCTTCTACATTTTTCCCGGACCGGGGAAAATACCCCTTTCTCGACTATACCTGCATCTGGAAATCAACCCTCCCGGATTTGTGCCTGCCTCCACTGGAAGTTAAGGTAAAAACAGACCACTTTTCGTGTGTGGTGAAAAGAAATTGGCGCGCGACTTGCAAAATTTGACCGGATTAAACTTTGTTTTGTTGGACCAAAAAGCGACCGTCAGTCGCAAATCGTTTTTTTTAGTTGCACTAATGTTTGTAAAAAGGAATTTTGTTTATATTGTATGATGCCTGTATACTCGACGCCACTGACCACGCAGAATTCAAAGATTGTAAATACCGTTGGCCATGGGCAGCGAGTTTCCCCTTCTTGAACGTTCAAAGTACTCTGTTGTAATCTAGAATATAAAATCACTTTTGCATGTCATTTTCGTTGTACTGTCGTTTCCAATAATTTCATTATATGTGTTTTAAAATTTACTGCCTCTTTTTATTTTTGTGTACTCTGTATTTGTTTGTGTAAGAGTTTTGCAAGCTCCAAATATATAGGAGCAGGCACAATAAAGGTAAGGTTAATTCCCGTAAGCTGTTCGCTTCTCGGCCTTCCACGAGGACCTACAATCAGCTGGATTTGGAAGGTGGCGCCTACTTATTTTGACTTACCCTCTACACAACTAAAGATTTTCTCCCATAAGCGATTTTCACGAACTCCCCCTACTCCTCTGAGCTAAGCTGTAGGCCTTTTTCCATCTATCTGGTTATAGGTCGTCGGAGAAGCTCGATTGGCCCGTAACAAACCGAACTATACATTTGTCGTCTTCTTCTTCTTATGGTGCCACTTCTAATGGCGGTGGACGGTCACTAATGTATCTGAATGTTGAAATACAGTTGCTCTAAATAATAAGGCTGTACGCTTCCCAAGCGACTACCTCAAATCCTTAAGCCACGATGTACTATACTTTTATAACGATTAAATAATTTTAGTATATGTTCTATACTGTATAGCAAATTAATTATATAAAAATATATGAAAAGGGATATATTCCATTGGTTGCATAGTGGACACCGGTATTCCCAGTGCAAAATATAGTTGCATGTGCAACCCATCGTTCTTGGAGGGGTTCGTGAAATTTCTCTTCTCTGTTCGAATAGTTATCGGCATACGTGCAGAAGGGGCCCAATTGTACTAATTGTAGTTAATTACTACGCCAGTGGCATATAGATAGAAGAAGAAGGAAAAAAAAACAAGAAGTTTTGTTCTCCACAACTAACCTTTTTGAGAATCTTGTTGATGATACTTTATGAAACGATTACTAATTGCAGAACTTTCCTTTACATTTACTCATAAACAACCCTACTTTATATATATATTTTATTGCACAAGTAATACGTTTATTCCTGAAAGGGTTGCCATCAAACGCCACATTACGGAAATAACTATTCGTACTAATGAAGGTTTTATTACTAATTCCCTATAGCTTCTCATATATTTCACAGTGGTAATTGAGTTTGGGATTGAAGTATACCTTGTACGAAATCCCACACATTTTGTTACTTCATATGGGTTGCAATTTAGTACCTCTGTGCGTATATGTAGCCAGCCACAGTACTTTGCGTAAATAAGGACTTCGAATTCCAAAGTTTTGTAGCCTGTAGTAAATAGCTAAACAACTTTTAATGCACTTTCGTCATCTACAAATATTCATCCATATCAATGAAGCTACACACTCACATTTTCTATTATCCTAATCCTAATCTCAATCCTTTCCAACCATTAGACATAATTTCTTCTATTTTTCTTCTACCCTAAAGTCCTGTCTGACGCAGAAAATCCCGTTTCATATTACATTTCCTTGGTTTTATTGCTTATCTTGTGATATTCAATCTACGGTGTGCGAGAAATTATATAACATAAAAATCCTATATTAAGCTGCTTTGTTGTTTTACGGAAGGAACGAAACGTGACAGCCACGTTTGTGTAACTTGATATTTTAGAGAAAACATATACTGAAATTAGTCCTTTTCATTGTATTAATATGAATCGGCTAAACTAGTTGGATCAAGAGCACAGGGGCTTTGTAATATGAGTTGCTTCATGATTTTTAAATCAAACGCTAGCTTATTATTTCCAACACCCTACAAAATTGGTGAGATTGAACAAATAGTTAATAATTTCGATTTCTTAACAAGTGATTCTGTTCAGTTTGTGAAACTTATCAGAGGAAATTGTAAATTGAAGTGACTATGGTGTGAGATTGCAACATAAAGGTAATATAAAAAATAAAGCAAAGCAGTTGTGTGGAGGTTCAAACTTAATACTGTTATACGTTTGCAAGGCAGTTGATGTTATCTTAACATAGGAATACAACAAAATCAATACAAGTACTAAAGTAAAATCCTGAACAACTGTATCGTTTTGTATTGACGACAGTAATTGTTGCAATGTTACGAATTGACTATCGACCAGACTTGAAGTGGAGAGCTATGGTTCGTTAAGCTGGATGAAATTTGCATTTGCATTTAGAACAAGAAAGGCTTTAAAGATTTTTTTGCAAAGATGGTGGCTTAATTGAAAGAGTGCAATCCCTTCTAAAGAAGTGTAATATTGAAATTGAATCATTCGGGGTAAAAACATTTTCCCGCAACCCTTTAGAAATATTTTTACCATGCAGCAATTGCTTAAAGCTTTGGAAGAATAATATCTGTCGCTGAGTCTATCAATTGTTTTTCTGTTTTAATTATTGGAAGGATACCAGATGTTAGGTTATATTAGAGATAGGTATCGACGGTGTTTTAAAATAGGTTAGGTTAAAACTGTTGTTACACAATCTGTAAGGTACAATGCCAAGCAAACGCACTTATTTGTATACATTGTAGTAATGTCTGCAATTGGTTGTCTAGCGCCCTGTAAGTTGAACACTATGGCTCAATATTATTTGTTTAGACGATCTAGTATTCTAAATTATATACTTTATAGAGTAAGGAACTACGAATATTTATTTAAAATCTGGCGATGTTTTTAGATAAGTATTGAATCCTTTTTGGTAAGAAGATGGCTGCAACGTTTAACGAATATCACCTTACAGTTAGCCTAAAGGAAATGACCTTCTGGCAAGGCTACCAACAGCTTTTCTAAAAAACCTCATTTGTGCTCTTTTTTTGAAAATATAGGGATTTTTCGCCTTTTCTTTGCTACACAAATTTTGCTAGTGTTCGCGAGATAATTATTGTTGGTATCTTGGCAAGTGTTAACAGCGTCGTACAATCTCTAATGTAAAATGCTAAGTAAACGCATGGGCTTGTATTGATGGCAGTAATGTCTGCAATACTGTATTAATTGTAGACGAAAAGGTATTCTGAATAGCTTACTTTCCAAAGAAAAAATTGCGAAAAATTTAGTTAAACGGTGTAATACCTTCAAATAAGAATATTTTCTGGCAAAGATGTTTGCTGGAACCTTTTATACCCACCCACCATACACAATGTCCCAATCCGGCTTGCAACCGTGGTATCTTCATGCTAAAACATGCTAAAAACATTCTCTGGAATTTCTGTTGTTCGGATTCGGCGTTATACTCCGTGTTTCTAGAGACGGATGCCCAGAAGTGGCACAAAAAGGATAGAGACTTTAAAACAAAATTATTTACTGGCGAGTCTACTAACAGATTTCAAATAATTTCATATAAGCACTTTTTCCCGAAAATAATTTCTAGAGTTTCTCTATCACTTACTGGAGCGATTCAAATATATATAGTGTTTGCGAGACAGTTGGTTCGAGATAACAGCGGGAGTGCCAGGAAGTCATCATTCGAAAGACTGGATGCGAGACATTTTTCGCGTTATCAAAATGCGCGCCCATTTTGGATTCCAGTGATTAATTCGAATGAATATATCGATTATTAAAATCATTC
>JABXWE010056766.1:0-13508 GCA_014611495.1 Limonius californicus | reverse complement strand
TTAGAAATGCTGGATAGTTATCTAAAGCTAAACCATCTGCTTCTAAAACTGCATTAGGAAGGCCGGCATCACCTTCCCTTTTATTGCAGTTATACCCATTACGGCCATTACCCATACAATAAAATCGGCACTTTTGCAGGTACCGCCGAGTGGCGGCATACTAATAGTAATAAGTAATGTAATAACAGAAACTTCGATGCGGTTAGTTTTAAACTGTTCACTATTCGAAAATTCGAATACGTTGGGCTAACCGCAGTATTCGGTATCCGGATAATACGGTTAACCGAATTATTCGGTATTCGGATAGTCCGGTTAACCGGTTAATCGCCGAATTATTCGGTATCCGGATTATCCGGATACGAATAGTTTTCTAACCGGTTAACCGGTTAGCAAATTTTTAAAAATCGACAGCCCTAGTTTCTACTCCTAAAGCGGAATATAACATTTTAAGGAGGATTGAAGAAAATCCAGGTACCAGTACTAGAAGAATTTCTGCCGAAACAAATATTAATGCTTCCCTAATTTGGAGAATCTTACATGAGGAGCAATATTGTACCCATACCATATTCAAAGGGTACAGGCTCTTACTGTACCTGATTATGCTGCCCGTCTGGTGTTTTGCGGATGGGCACTGATAAGAGTTGCGGAAAATGAAAACTTTGTTAGTGAAGTCTTATTTACTGATGAAACTAGTTTCACAAGAAATGTTATTTTTAATTTCCACAACAGCCATGTTTGGTCAGATGAAAACCCTCATGCTATTATTGAATCGAATCATCAACAACGATTTTCAATTAACGTTTGACTTGGAGACCATATGGTAGGACCTTACTGGCCAATTGTATCTTGACTTTTGCATAATGCCTTGCCACTATTGTTAGAAGCTGTACCCCTCATTCATAGAATGAATATGTGGTTGATGCACGATGGAGTTCCTGCCATTTTTCAATCATTGTCAGAAATTTCCTAAATGAAAATTACAACGGCAGGTGGATAGCGCGAGGGGTCTAGTTGTGTGGCCACCAAGATCTCCTGACCTCTATCCGCTAGATTTTTGTGTTTGGTGCTATTTAAAGTCGTTAGATTATTCAAGTTCTGCGAATAATTTAAACGAATTGCGAGAACGAATAGCACATGCCTGCCAGACTGTTCCTGTATGAATGAAGTCGAGAATCTTTGAAAGAATGCGGCGTTCATTTTTACGGAGATGCGAAGGATGTGAACAAATGGACAGAGGACGTGTAAAACATCTAGTTTAATTATTTGAAATGTTTTATTTATACGACTATTTGTTTTAATGGGTGGGGAACTTGAAATTGAAATTACAAGCAATATTTATTTTCTTAAAAAACAACATATCTCGAAAACGGTTGATTTTCGAACCCATTTTTATTACGACTTTTTAGTTTGAATTGATGAGATCTATAAGTGGGTAAAATATTGGAGAGTTTTTTCTAAAAACCTTGTATATAGGCGCAATTGAAATATTTTAGATTTTTTAACAAAATTAAACAATTTTTAGAAAGTTAGCAATACTCTGCTGCTACTTAGCACACACATACCCCAATCCGGTTCGCAACCTTGGAATCTCGAAAACCTTTCCGGGATTTCTATCGCCCAGGTTCGACTTTAAACTGTATGTGTTAGCTTATCCAAGTTTTTGCAGCACTTTCTAGCTTGAAAACTAAGAATTTTTAAATTCCGACTTTAACGCCTTAAACTTCGGCTATTTAACAGTCCTTAAGTATTTATAAATTAAACTGTTCTTAGTGTAATTCTATATGCATAGGTAAGACATTTAAAAATGTTGATACCAGATACAAACATAATATATGCTGGTATAAACACAAACACCCAGAGAAATCAAATACAAATATTCATTAAAATCAAATAACACAACATTTTCTTACTTTCACGATGATAAACGTAAATTAGATATAAGTACTTGAAGCTTTCATTAAAGACTAATTTCCTAAATTCGTAATTGGAGGTAATGGAACAGAAGACCAAGGCCACAGCTCGAAACCAATACAAGGTGTGCTGTGTCTCAAACTACATGTGTTCACTTGTGTTGCTTTTGAAAATGGCTTGCATTACGTCGAAATTCATATAAAACAACAGCAAGTTAACAAAACCTTTAAAATTATTAATAATTTTGTGTTGATTTAATAATTAGTCTATGATACTGTTTTACTTCAACGAGGCCTTAGAAGCAAAAGCATTTTTAAAGAAATAATTTAAAGTTTCCTAATTGCAACCTTATTCAATTAAAGGAAAAAAGCGAATCCCCAAATAATAGAATTGTTTAAAAGTTGTCGTACCAGAAAAAGCCTGTGTTTTGTCACTGCCACATCTAGAAAGCCCTACCACGTTTGCTACTTTTAATTAAATAATCATAGGGGAATACAAGGAAGGAGAACTTTATTATCTGGGGGTTATCTTTTCTTAATAATGTTTCAATTAAGGATTCACTCAAATAGGGGCTCCGTGTTGCAATTCTAACAACCTTAGCTCCCTACTAGAGAGACTTCTGGGAATTGCACATGTGTTAAAATTTGTCAACTAGGTATGCTATCATTTCTAATTACCATTATGTTTTACTCAAGCTAGATTTATGCAAATTCCAAATCAGTTTCGTTTGGAAATTTTTTTCTCGTCTTCGATGCAGGAAACAGCAACTCTTTTCAAAGAAGAAAAAAATATATGTGGGCTCTATAGTCTGCAAAAATGATAAAGTTCATCCTAGGGTGGCTAGCATGTAATGCATTTTAGGGCCTTCCAGATCAAAAAAATGTTAACATTTCAGCTCGGGTGAACGTTTGTGGGAACAAACAAGTAAATTAAGACACTGTCCTGTACTATCATAGGTATGGCGTATCAAAAATACTAAACGGATGCTTACAGGTATACCGGATTATGAAACAAAAGTACGTCGATCGTATTCTACAATTCTTGTTCACTGAAGTTTTACGGGTGGAAAATTTAAGTTATGTTTAAAAATAGTTCAAAAATACTTTCTCATATAAATAAATAGCGCAATCAAACATGGCTTCATAATGTATAATTCCTGATAGTATATGAACCGGAACTAATTCACCAAGAATCATAGAATGTTTGTTGTGGATTAAAATGAAGATATCGTGCCACAACAATCACCGTTTCCATGCGGCTAAAGTGGAACAAGGATGGTTACATCAACTGCATTTACATTGTGTCATACAAGCGATTGCAGTAATATTGTATTTGATAGAGATAGTTGGCTTATTATACTTATTTATAATAAATTTGTTTCATTTGATAATAAAAATAGAACATACTGAAACAAATGAGCAAATGCTAAAAATAAATGCTTAGCTGTGTTAGTGGTTTTAGGAGGTTAGAAACTACCAGTACCAACGTATCATTTCACTTTTCAGGCAGAAGGTATTTGTGTGAACTTGAAATCACTAACAGAAATAGGCAAAGTAAATCAATAACATCAAGATTTTAGTGAAAATAGCTATGCTAAACTAAGTGTATTTACTGTTACTACATTTTGTTTGGGTTTTCACATTTTATTATTATTATTATTATTATCATATTATTCATATTAGACTCAGTATGAATATATAATTATACAGTTGTTATATTGCAAAACTAGGCAAGCGTTAATTATAATGTTGAAATGTCGCAATATGTAATTAGAATTTGCAATTTCAATATGAAAAACTCTGAATTCATCTCGAAATTTTAGATTTTAATCACTCACTGAATTTACTAGCTTAGTTTATCCAGTTTGGTTCCTGACTTCATCTTTGCAAAAACTATGTGGCCTTTCCCATACGCCCAATATTGTGATTGAGACAATCTTTCATATTGACAATTTTCTCGGAAATACGCGTTATGAACCCCCAAAACCTAAAAAGCGGCCCTACAAACTGTCGTCCTGTGGCTGTGTGTGTGGAAAAGGAAAATCAACGTAGGTTGACTCCTCACAAGGGCGCGGAGTGTATGTGTAAACCCCATACCGGAACCTCAAATGGAAATTCTACATATATTTTTTCCGAAAAACAATTTTCAACACTGGACAATTTCATTAAAAAACTGAATTCAGTGTACAGAAACGTTTTTGAGAAGTTAACATCGGTAAAGCAGACATGCTTCCCAACTTTTAGAGAATATTTTTCGAAAACAGGTAAGAAATTCGTTTAAAGTATTCGACGTGATAGAGACGTAAAAGACCTACCAAACAGTTTCTTACTTATTACGGTCATTTTTTCAATTTCTAGTTTAATGTCCCCTTAGCAAACAATCTTTATTCAGATTTATATTCACCTTAAATTTTTATTATTTCTATTATTTGGTTCCGTGATCATAAACAACTCACAGATGACGGCATTTGCCTAAAACAAAGGTTTCGGCTAGTCTGTGGTAAATGTTTGATCTTTACATTCAGCAAGAAGTTGTGAATCCACTGTTTCCTGCAACTATAGGTAACATGGTTATCGTTTAATTATCAATGTATAATTACAAACATACAGAATTACGTGAAACACCGATTCGTAGAACTGTACCTCCTAATACAATAATAATCCTCATTTCAGTAAAATAAAATATACTCCTATCATTTTTTGCATAGAAAACATGTGTTAAGTTGTACAAGTACGTAAGGTACATCTGCCTGATAAGCTAATCTTCGAATAAACGATGCAAAATTAGTAACAGTGGTCACCCTAGTAGAATCGTTGCTTGTATTTCTGGCTCAACAGTACTAATAAAGCATGTATTAATAAATAAATATTACACCATTTACAAGAGCAAATCCAAGTGAACTGTTTCGTTTATTTTTTTGGAAAGAACATGAATGTATATGTAGATAGAGGTTCCACAAAACCTTGGATTGTAACAGTAAATTCAACTGTCTGTATATTAATTTTCTTTACTGTATATGTGCCTCTTCTTTCCATTTTAAAATGATCGCTTCATAGAATCCAACCTTCATTTAAATTACAAAGTATACCCAACTGTTTTTAGTATCAAGAAAATTTGTCATTGCAATGTTTTTGCAGAAACCATCTGCATTTAAAATAATTTTCGATTGTACGCTGTTATTGCTTTTACTATTACTATAAAACGGCTGTTACTTCAGGCAAAGTTAAAAATATTATTGTCAGTATTGTAATACTGTGGCTGCATTAGAAGAAAAAGTTTTCTCGTTGTAGAAAACCATGCAGAAGGAACAATATTAAATAATCCAGTAGGTGTGTGTACAGGGCCGTAATAAGGACAATGCGCTACTGAAAAAAATTAAAAGCCGGTCCTTCAGTGTAATGACATTCATATTTAGACACGTTTTTAATTAGGCAAATGAAAAGAACACATTGGTATCGAAATGTATGTAATGTAAGAACAAAACAAATAACAGAATAGTTTATTGTGTTTCGAATATTATTACAAAATTACTTTGGACCTGTTGTTTGAAAAGAATATCCTTGTAAATCTTTTAATTTTTCTAAACATTATTTCTCAGCATACGCACCAAGGGTACTTCTACTGATTCGAATTCTACTCAAACCACAAAATTATGAAAATTTAAAATTTTAAATTTAACATATTATTTAAAAACCAGCTATCAATTTTGCATAAACTGTATTTAAACATTATAAGCAACGTGTAAAAAGTCCCCATCCCTATTATGCAAGCTTCACATACTTCACTCAAAGATCACGAAAACTGTTTTTTCGCAGATATCTTGCTTCCTATTGGTTGGACAACAGTTATCGTCATATAAAAAATTGTACCTTGGGCAATTCGCTACAAAAAATTTCATAGAAGGTTTTTATGTACAAACAGGCGTTGTCACGTTATAATGCCCACAAAGCATTAACTGCTTAAAATAATCAATAAAGCAATATCGGCGATGCATTCGTTTCCACGCTACCTTCGAGGTAGAATATAGTTTTTTAATATGGTTTGCAATGTAAGCCTAATTCATGTTTATAAAATTATGATTCTTCCTCATCTTCAACCTGTGGAACTTCTTTTTTGTCGTCTTCTCCGGTATCACTTTTGTTCTCTGATGTATTAGATGTTAAATCATCGATGGGGTTTATGTCACCATATACCGTTCAAATTTTTATCACTCCTACTCCACAGCATCAATACAGTGTCAACTTACAAGGTACAAACTTGGTTAGGCAATGAGTTAAATCTTGAACAGTGGGGTGGCTAGTTAATAACAATCTTTTGGAGTCGATAATGACGTTATTACCACCTGCGCCGGACGTACTCCTCAACACAATTTTTTGTAATTGTGCGAAAGGTTGTGGCACAAATAGTGGATGTAATAAAGTGGGATTGCCATACTCCGTAGTTTGTGGTCATTGTTGTGTCAATCCTGATGTTGATTCTTCTGGCACTTCTGATGAATTAACACAGAATAATAGGAATAAGATAACATTAACCCTATCGAGGATTTGACATCGAATACATCAGAGAAAGAAAGTGATACTGAAGAAGGCGAAAAGAAAGAAATACCAGAGGTTGAAAGCATTGAAGAGGAAGAATCATAATTTTATAAACATAGATTAGACCGACCGGGGAAACCATGCAAAAAACGCGCCTTGCATTCTTCCTCGAACGTGATGTGGAATGCATGGCTGTTCTTGCTTTATTTTATGCTGTTGATGCTCTGTAGGCCGTATAACGTGAAAACAGTTGCTATTAAGTAAAAAATCTATATGACCTTTTTTGTAGACAATTGTCTACAGTCTACAATTTCTCATATAAAAATAAATGTCGTCTGACCAATAGGAAGCAAAGTATCCGCGATAAACCAATTTTCGTGACTTATGACCTTGAAATGGGGGCTTGATGGGGAACGTTTTGCACGTTGCTTATAATGTTTAAATAAAGGTATATGCAAAACTCCTGCTAGATTAGAATTTTTGGCCAGATGCACCTTTCTTTCGATTTATTTGACTGGACTATTAAGTAATGAAATATATGTATAGAAACATTTTTTAAAAACAATAGAACTATGTATGCTTTTGGAATCCATTATAGCATTGTAAACACGTAAGCTATAGGTATTACAAATTCATTAAAACAAGAAAATATATGGAATACGATTTTAATAATTTTTGTTCGCGATTTATATTGCAACAGCACTTGCAGCCTTCCATTTCACTATTTTGTTAAATCGCTGATAAAGTTGATGTATTTTAATACTAAAAACGGACTTACCTTACTTTAACTTTAATTAACAATCTTATTCGACGGTTATAGATTGATAGTCTACTTTCCTAAGCAACCCCCTTCTCTTCTGTATTTGGTGGATGCGCTATGGAATGAGAATGTGTAAAACTCATAATATCTGTTATTTAGTTTGTTAAAAAATCTTTTTATATCCTAATACGATGTAAAGTAAAGGTACTGTATGTCCGCGTTTCATGATAGTATGATGCTATTCATTAGCATTAATTAAGGATATCCATATTTTAAAAACTTTGTAAGTTTCATTTACAATATACATTTTACCTATATTAACAGACAAAACATATTAATAGGAATGCGATCTTCTCGACTAAAGTAGCTGTTTCCTATTTTTTTTTTCCTTCCACAGGAATTCTTAATACAGTCGTTTTTAAAATAACTAACGCAAAGAAAATGTTGAAAATAGAATTTCTAATGTAGTAATTTTTTCCACAATTATAACCTTTCTAAATGAAATACCTAAACAATAATCATATTGGGTTTCAGTGTTTCATTGAAAACTTGAATACCTTTAAGACTTTCAATAATTTTGACTTTTAATGTTTTTAGTATTCACATAATTTCAATTTTATTTGCAATCAATAATCACACATCAATAGATTGTAAAAAAATATTGAAACTACATTTATTTACGCATCCAGTATTCGTGTGTAAATTACATATCTGAACGTGTTAGGTTTAAAAAGTTTCGCCTCATGTTTATAAAAGTACCATAAAAAGATCATCAACACGAGTTCTAAAAAAGATTGACTGGGGATGTGCGTGTCATTTACGCACTTTGTTTTACACATTGGAAACAAGCTGAATTCTTTATGACTCGGACATCGACATAAACATGTCATACACAAAGGAATTCCCAGTAATTAACTATCTCAATCAACTTATATTGCGGTTCGACATGGAACATTAAGCGCCCTGTATTATGTGCTATAACGAACAGGATTAAAGAATTTACAGCTCGTGTTGTATCTATGACAAATTACTTCATTAAAGGAAGTTACAACTTATTTCCTTTGCCTTACAGCTATTAAAACATACGCCCGACATAAATTACTAAACATGAGAAAATTACATTTTTAATACAGCAGTGTTAGAGTAATATGTCTGAATTGTTAATAACAACTAATATTCTGAAACACTTAATTATCTTGAACATTTGTTATCGTTTATATTATACACGAGGAAAGAGCTTGCATAAAGAAGAAGTTAATAATATCAGATACTTCTTTCGTGCTTGTGAAAACCTGAAAATTTCAATGGAAAATAGCTACATATGCTTAGCGTTGTTCAAATTTGGAAAAGTGGTTGAGCCAAACCCTCTTGTGACCATTGTAGCGTGAAACTGTCATATCAAATAATATTATGATTCATGAAACATTAAAAATATTTGAATACATTTGTAACGGGGATGGTCAGTTTAGGGAATTTTAAATAGAACTTCATTACACTAAGAGGTACTTGAATTTATATTCATTCATTATTATGAAAATAGCTTAATTTTTGGAAAGGAAATCGAACAACAACACATTCTGTAGATATGTCGTTTAGT
The DNA here is from genome assembly GCA_014611495.1 of Limonius californicus. NCBI lineage: Eukaryota > Metazoa > Arthropoda > Insecta > Coleoptera > Elateridae > Limonius > Limonius californicus. The sequence goes on along the minus strand of JABXWE010056766.1, from coordinate 4,705 downwards.
TATACGTTACATAAAATACCTTCAAGTGCAGAAATATTTTTTTAATTAAAATATTATTATTTTCCATATGATTGTTTTGTACGGGTCAACCCGGTGTCCACACAGTACTGATATTACATCAAGTAGCTATGTGGCCGACAATTGTATTCTTAGGGTTATACTACAATATTCAAGAACTTTCTTACTATGTGACAAGTATTTAATATTGCGGCGTTTTGTAATTGTATGTACAGCAATGATGGAAGCTCCAATACCTTAATACTTTCGTGTAGCGCTTTAGGTATGGCTCCTGTTGTTGAAAGCCCAATTGGCACTGTTACTGCTTTATCCATATTCCATTGCTGATTAATTTCGATACCCAGCTCTGTATATTTGGTAAGTTTCTGCACATATGTGGATTGCAAGTTATGTGTGTTTGGTATCCCTATATCTATTAGGTAAACCGCTTTCTTCATTTTGTCAATTAATGTGATGTCGGGTCTGTTACCTTGTACTGTTTTATCTGTGATCAGTATTCTGTCCCAGTAGAGCTTATGGTTCGCATTTTTTAATACGGCGTCTGGTGTATATCTATAATATGGTGTTACAATTGTCAGCAGTTTATGTTTGTGTGCCAACTTCTGATGTATTATTTTTGCAACTTGGTCGTGTCTGTGCTTATAACCACTCTGCGGTAGATGTTCGCATGCTCCGGTTATATGTTGTATAGTTTCTGGTTTATTACTACACCGTCTACAGATATCATTTGTGAGTGTTTTGTCTTTAAGTATATATTTTCGATAGTTCTTTGTATTAATGACCTGATCCATAATTGCGCACATAAATTCTTCCGTTTCTGGAAATATTATCCGACTTACACAGCCACGCGTGTGATGCTTCTTTATCGACATGAAGTTGACTGATTTCGTGCGGGTATCTTCCGTGCATAGCCTTCTGTGCCCAATTCTGGTGTTTTTCCACGTTATCTGTAATTTTATATGTGTTTTCGTTTAACTGTTGTTCAGCGAGGTTGAGTGGTGAATGTCTGCCGTCAGCTCTTGAAACTGCTCTATGCAATGGTGATGTATCTACTTTAGCATGGAAATATTGACGTAAGTTGTGTATCTGTTTATTGTGTATATTAACTATATCTATCACTCCTCTTCCTCCTTCCTTTCTTGGTAGTGTTAATCGTTCTATTGCTGATTTAGAATGGTGCGCACGGTATTTCGTTAGTTGCACTCGTGTTTTGGTTTGAAGTTGCTGGAATTCTGTTTGTATCCAGTGCAAGATACCAAACGAATATGTTAGCAGTGGAATGGCGTAGGTGTTGATAGCTTTAATTAGATTTTGTCCACTTAATTGTGTTTTTAAGATTCTGGCCACTCGTTGTGTGTACTGTTTAGTAATAGAGGTTTTAATTGTCGCATGTTGTATGTCACGCTCCTGCACAAATCCTAGATACTTGTAAACTTCACCTTCGTCCAGGGGCTGTATAACTTCGCCGTTTTTAAGCTCGAACTCCACTAACTCTCGTACTCCTCCTGCTACGTGTTGTGTTTAAACGTATCTATTCCAAACGACATTTTTATATCTCTTGAGAATTTTTCAGTAATTTGAAGCAGTTGCTTTAGATGATTTTGTGTAGATGCGTAGAGTTTTATATCGTCCATATACATTAGATGTGATATTTTGAACTCCACTTTATTTGCGTGTTTTATATTAAAGCCATATCCTGTGTTGTATGGTTGACAAAGGATTTATCGCTAGGCAAAACCAAAGTGGGCTGAGTGCGTCCCCCTGATATATTCCACGCTTAATGCTTATAGGTTCTGTGGTGATTGTATTATCATCACTGTTCAATATTAATGTTGTTCTCCAAGTTGTCATTATATGTGACAGAAACTCTCTAACAGCAGGATGTATTTTATATAGTTCAAGGGTACGCCGGAGTCATGTATGGGGTACTGAATCATATGCCTTTTTATGGTCTATATATGCAGTGTAGATATTTCATTGTTTATGTCGTGCTTGTTCTGATACAACTGAGTCGATAATCAGTTGTTCTTTGCACCCCTGAGATTGTTTTCGGTATCCTTTCTGTTCTTCTGTTAGGATGAAATTTTGTTGACAGTCTGCATATATTTTATTAGCTATACATGAAGTAAGCATCTTATACATTGTTGCCAGACATGTAATGGGCCTGTATTTCGAAGGATTAATTGTATCTGCATCCTTTGATATCATATATGTTACACCCTGTGTTAAGAATTCGGGTGTTAGTGTTGGGTTTCTTATAAATCCTGTGAAACATTTTGCCAACATATTGTGTGTACAAGTGAATTGTTTTAGCCAATAATTCTGTATTTTATCAGCCCCCGGTGTTTTCCAGATGTAGCTTTGCTTTATGGCTTGTGTTACTTCTTCAGTTGATATTTGGGTGTATGGCATTTGCGGGATGTTACCAAGTTTTGTTTCTTCTATCCGTATCCATGATGCTTCGTCATCATGTTGCACTTGGTTGGACCATAATGATGACCGATGTAGCGAATCTGACGTTGGGGTGTCATTGATTGCTTTTGTTTCCACTGCGTGTAAGGACCTGTAGAATACTTTTTCGTTGCTCTTAAACTGCGCGTTCTGTGCTTTTCTGTTCGTAGTTATTTTATAACGCTTAAGTCGATTTCCTAGCACACTGAGTTTTTGTTGCAATGTATCCTTATATTCTTCTAGGGTGTGATTGTTTTCTTCGTGTCTTGTATGGGGGTTAGTTTTCTTGAATATTTTTCTTACATGTTTAGTAAGTCTTTTTGTTCTCCGTTGACTCCGTTTGAGTATTGCGTGAGTCTGCCTAAGTCGCACCGGATCTTCTCGATGCGTGTTTGTAGGCGCTTTTCCCAATGCGGCGTCTGCTGTTTCTTACTTCTCTTTCCGTTAGGCGATAGAATTTGGGAACCATTACATCTAACTGCCGCCACTGCGGCACTGTATATTGCCGTATGCAGTTCTAAGAATGAGTTGCACTGCTCTATATGATTTGGTAGTATTTGGCTGTTCAATATACCTATTATCTGTACAAGTTTTCGTGATATACCTTGCTTGGGTAATGTATATCTTTGGTTTGGATCTATCCCGCTGAACTGCGTAATTGTAGTTTCAAATTCTGATTGTACTTTTTCTTCTGTTATTAACTGTGTGTTTACAGAGTTATCTTCAGTTAATGGTTCTATTGTCTGTTGCGGTCCTGTATTTTCCGGCGATAGTGTATTTGCGGGTGCAGCTTCTTCAGGTTCTGGACCATTTGTAGGTGGTTCGTGTGCATTTCCTAGCTCTGCTGCTACTTCCTGCCTTAGTTGCTGTAGCGTAATATTTGGTAGTAGATTTCTGGTTACGACGGTCCGTCGTTGATCAGCTACTCGTTGCTCGGTAACTTTAATATGTGGGTATTGTAATATAAACGCCTGATGTAGTTTTTGTCTATACATAAGCATTTCTCTTTCGAGTTTTGTGATTTTGTAATAGGTGCGCATTATAAATGTATTCATTTCTTGTGTCCATGATATGCGCTGGCGTTGTTTACCAGCCTTGGTGGTCAATTGTTCCTACAACTGAAACACGTTCAACTAGTTCGGTCATTAATTGTTGGTCTGGCCTGTTGGGTCTTGTGGTAGCCATACATGGGTCGATGCCACTTACTTCGTCGACTTCCATGACGACCTGTGACTCATTTTTCGAACTGCGCCCATTCCTCAAACGCAGAACGCGGGTCGTATTATCCTGTATACCCGAGACAGTTTCTGAGGCTGTTTGATTAGATATCTCTCCATAAGGGTTGTGCGTTTTCCGATGCTGCTGCTCAAAGCTTTATTGCGGCCGCTCTACTAGAGTAAACAGACGCCGGCAATGAGCCGACTCTCTGGGTTCAGACGCTCATCTCACAGGCGCTCCTCCGCCCTACAGTGGCCTTTGGCTCTTCCTGCGTCCCTTTTAGTCGCCTCTTACGACAGGCAAGGATTACCGTAGCTCTATTCTGTGCCGGAAGCTACACAACATTTATTATTATTATTATTATTATTATTATTACATATCTTTTAGGGCTTGTTGATTTCTATGGAAAGATTTCTAAACATAGATAAGTACTTTTAATTTATCTCTCGTAACCTTAAATTCCTGTTGTGGAATAGTTATACAAGGCTTCAAACATATTCGTGTTCTGATTTGAAAATATTTAAGAAAGTTAGATAGTTAAGAACATCCATACCACACAATAATATACACTTCCTGGGCCTAGTAAGTACTTTTACTTTATCTCTTATAACCTTAAATTCCTGCTGTTGAATAGTTATACAAAGCAACATATTCGTGTTCTGATTTGAAAATACTTAAGAAAGTTAGATAGTTAAGAAAATCCATACCACACAATAATATACACTTCCTGGGCCTAGTAAGTACTTTTAATTTATCTCTTATAACCTTAAATTCCTGCTGTTGAATAATTATACAAAGCAACATATTCGGGTTCTGATTTGAAAATACTTAAGAAAGTTAGGTAGTTAAGAAAATCCATACCACACAATAATATACACTTCCTGGGCCTAGTAAGTACTTTTAATTTATCTCTTATAACCTTAAATTCCTGCTGTTGAATAGTTATACAAAGCAACATATTCGGGTTCTGATTTGATAATACTTAAGAAAGTTATATAGTTAAGAAAATCCATACCAC
>JABXWE010056765.1:0-25070 GCA_014611495.1 Limonius californicus | reverse complement strand
AAATAATTAATACATTATCTAGATAGGTAATTCTTTGATGTATAGAATAGTTTAATTTAGTATTTCCTTTTTTTAACATTGATCGAAATTTACTTAATTTAATAGAGTCCTATAATCTACTGAAAAACTTAAGCCGTCATAAATATCTAAATTTTATATACAGGATGTCAATTTAAAAACGTACAAAGTGTTGTATCTCTGGAAGTAAAATAAGTTTTGAACTTTTGTAGAAAACGTTTCTTCAACACCGAGAGGGAATCATAATGACTCGTAGAGTAACCTTCTCCATTCAACCCCTTCGGCTTTAGGCAACCCAACAAAAAATTACAAATGGTAGAACCCACTTTGTGATACCGAATTAAGAGCGTTCGATCGGTATAGGTATAGTGCTGCCGTACAGAGGTTACGTTTTTGCTAATTTCATCGCATAAAAAAAAGATTTCGTAATGAGGTTTTCGCTGTTTTATTAAGAAACCTGCTTTCAATGCTGATGATCGATTAGATTTTTTTGAAAATTATTGTTTATAAAGATAATTGGAATGCAACGACTACATACAGTGGTTTAGTTAATATAATTTTATGCTCTTAATATAAGAGATATCACTATGGGGTTTTCACTGTTTTATTCAGAAAACTAGGCACTAGGGCACTATGCATTCGGATTTTTCGAAAACGCTATTTTTATATAAAATTAGCCATGTCTAAAATTAGGTCATTTACGGAAGCATGTATCAATTAATATAAATAATTATTTAAAAAATGAAATGTATCATGCCCTCCAGTGGTCTTTTGTCGAAAAAATGGTATAAATTTTATAAAAATTGGTTCATAAATAAGCCAAAAAAATACATTATAAGTGACGTATGTTTTTGCCTAATTTTTGATATTTCTAGCTATCGGTTAGTAGCGCCACAACTAAAATTCTATAACGGAAGAAACCAGTACCTCACTACCCAAGCCCCCATGCAGCCAATCCGCTTATCTTTCACTTTCACAGACATTACCTGCCTTGCCATCAAAAATATAAACTTACCAACGGTAGAGTGAAATATTGTGACCCACGTTAAAATACCGCATATTTTAATGGAAATATATCAATAAATATTGCAAAATAAAAATGATATTTTGATAAATATTTAATTCTGAACATATTTTACATTTAAAACAACTGTAACTGATTTTCATTTTTTCATTTTTCAATAATATACCGTGTAAAAATTATGTCGGTCGCTCTGGTGGGAGACACACGTATATGTACGTAATAACTAACAACAAATGTTAACTTACAATAATATACGTCGTTTTTTGTCTAAGCAAAAACCTCCAATGGCTTTCAAATCTATTTTTTCTAATATATGCTGTTCTATTGCTACATCGGCAAGACCTGACAGACTTTCATTTTTAATGGTCGATCGTATATAATTTTTAGTTCTGAAAATGAGAAAAACAGTTTTTTGCTCAAAAGACTAATTTGGGTCTTCTAGTTACTTAGGAAATACATTTTTTTTAATAACTCCCTGTCAATTAAAAGCAAAGCGGTTTTGGACCTATATTCACATGAACGTTTTTTCTTAAAATTGAGCAAGTAAGATAGTGTGGCATGTTTGTTGGAAAAGACGATGCATTTTATTTAGCTGCATCGCCAGATGGTTTAGTAGGTGACGACGGTCTACTAGAAATAAAATGTCCCGCGAAAGCTGCAAAATGGCAGAAAAAAAAACATTTGGATTTTGTCGTCTACGTTCCTCAGAACAGAAAACTGATATTAAAGCCTAACCACGAATATATGTCTCAAATCCAAGATCAGTTGCATGTAAGGGATAAAAAATTTTGCTATTTTGTCATATAGACACCATTAGGGTTGCATATTCAAAAGATAGAAAGAGATACCGAATATTAGAGTCGGAAAATGATGAAGCTACTGGAAATATTTTATAAGAAATGTTTGTTACCAGAAATCATTGATCCAAGACACACTAGACCAAATGGAATCCTACGAAATCCGCTCCGGTAACTGTATTAAATATATTTTTTTGCAGAGTCGAATAATTGTCGTATGTTTTAAATTTAATTATTTTTTTATTTATATTCTTTTTATCAACACCATTCCTTTCTTATATCTGCATATGTATTATTATCTGCTTTTTAATAATAAACTTAATCAACAATCAACACGTTTATGAAAATTATTTAAACCATTTTGCACCTCTTTAGATAATCGAGAACCCCATGGTGGTCCTGGCATAATGGACACCCTGTATAATTCGGTAGTAAAGGTCTAGATTTGTTTTTAAATTTATTTTTTAAATAACATTGTGTACAATTTAGTTTACAACGTATTGTAACAAAAGTATGCGCTATTATTAAAAAAATAAATTTATAAACCCATGCAGACGCATACATACATTGAAAACAGTTAACCAAAATCAAAAGAACAAAATGTATTAATATTAGCGTATATTTGTTAATGACAAATGAAACTTATTAGCATTTGATATCTGCCACCTAGGCAGGTATACGGCTTAAGTGACCGAAATCAGGTAAAAGTATAATCCCCTTTCATCCCCAGCAGTTTTGTGGCTACATCGGACAAGAAATGTTGTAGGCACATGAGAGGCGCAATTTAGATAAATCCATCTTATTCAGAACTTTCGTGACTCTCTCTTAGTTTTTGGATCCGCCATTGCGAAAGGAGCCTTAAAAAGCTCTTAGAAGATGCTATTCAGTAGTAGTAAAGTTCTGAACCAATTATTGTAATTAAAATTATCCAGGACAATGGATTGGGAGAAGGTGGCCGATAGAATGGCCTTTAAGATCTCCACATTTGACCTCATCAAAGTTCTTTCTATGGGGTTACTTAAAATCTGTTGTCTGCAAAACTCAATCTCAGTCCATTGTACAACTGCGACAACGAATAGTTCAGGACTGCCGAGCTATTCCGCGACAAACTTTCTAAAATGTTCGGAGAAAATTTGAGGGTAGTTTTTACTATTGCCTAGAGAATAATGGAACTCGTTTTGAACATTTAATTTCTTCTTCCAGTACTTTATTTCTTACGAAACGTAGCGATCTTCTCTCCTATGCCTGTGTTGCGTGTTTAAAGTACCAAAGACATAAAGGACCCACAGCGTAACGTGGGCTCCGAACCACGGGGAGTGTAAACACTTCTGCTCTAGAGAAGCTTTACTAGGCCGAATACCTCTCTGGGGTGCCATTGCCTTGCGAGGGAGAACGGCCGTTAAAAATCCGATGTTCCGGTACTGGGGGTTGAACCCAGGACTTTCGGCGTAGTAGTTTAACGCGCTAAGCTCTAATCCACAACCGCCTATACTTTTAATGTAATATATTTTAAATTTAAATTACTTTTTTTTGTATCTAGAGCCTAAGGTGTTAAACGGAAAGGTTACCTTAAAAGTCGTTATGATTCCCCCTTTGTATACACAAACGTTTTTTAGAAAAGTGCAATACCTATATTGCTGGTAGAGATATAACACTTTGTACGTTTTTAAATTGACACCCTGTATCTTGTCGTTTGATGGAAACTTTCCTCTTAGAATATAATAAGATCAAGTATTGAATGAGTGAAAGGAAACGCGCAGACTCCTATATTATCTAATTAACATCTTATATAAATAGGCAGTCCTTTACTGTACAGAAAACAGTTCTAGTTGAGTATTTCTTTGCAATTTTTTTGAATAGTAATCGCGATTTACTAAGTTTAAGGGAATCCACTAATATACTGAAAAACTTAATGCCGTTATAAGCATGCCATATTTTTTATATGTCGGTTAATGGAAACTCTGTTCTTAGCATATGGTAAGCTATGGTATTGGATGAGTAAAAGGAAACAACCATATACAATTTAAACTATACATAAAGTAATATCACAGTATTATTATTGGAGCTTTCATAGGCCTCTTAGGCCCATCGTTTTGGTGTGAAGCAAGGCTAAGCAATTTCAATTTCTCACAGGATATTGAATCGTAATATGTACATGTCATCCTAAAATTAAGACTACCTATATAAATTAAAATTCAGTGGCTGTTTAGGAGTTGTCCACCTCTTCAGCCGGTCCTACATGAGTACATATGGTAATAAAAAAAAAATACAGGTTAAAAAATTGTTGTTATTAGAAAAATAGTGAAACATATTATATGACGGATTTATGGTACTAGCGGACTGTAGGTCTTCGGAGATGGCCGGGGTTTTAAGAAGGAAAACGGCAGGCGGATGCCTTCGTTTTTTCTTAAGCTTCCTGCGGATGGTTGTTGAAGTGCTGTGCGTCCTGGTAGCGTCCTCGCGTTCTTATTCGACTGCCCTGGTCAGCGAGACGGCCATCGATCGGGCAGATGCCGGCTAGGTCACATACTTCCCCCGATGGGTGGAAGCGCTCCAGGCGTAACATCCTCCTCACGATGGCTCTCTCTTTGCTCCGGAGCTTCTTCATGAGGTGGAGCGCGGAGGTGCTGAAACAACAAGCACGGTAGTCAATAATAGGCCGGATAAACGTTTTATAGGTGTGGATGAGGGTACGGGAGTGGCAGACGAGGATGCTGCCGCGGAGTCTGGAGAGGAAGGCTAAGCTATTTTGTTCAATGTACAACAGGCTTCTGCTCTGCGGGTTACCGTGTTGGTGTGTAAGCCTACTTAACCTGCCTCATGTAAGGTGTATGCTTATAGAGCTTTCTTACTCCTCTAGTGGGACCGTGACACGAGGAGTGCCATTAATTTGATCCCCAATGGCAAATGGAGACCGGGTCCCAGTCTCGACCACACAGGGAACTAGAAACATTTTCTTAGTCCTGGACCTATTCGAATCCAGGAGCGTTCGGGTTATTACATCGAAGACCTGGCTCTCTTACCTCAGTCTCTAATATTACCGTATAATCGGAGTATAGAAAACTACTTGCTCGTGTATTTATATTAAGTAATTGATACATTTTCTAGGAAGATATTCTGTTAATGTATACATAACAGTTTCAGTTAAATATTTCTTCACAATTTTCGTCAATATTAATCGCTATTTACTTAATTTAACGGAATCCCATAATCTGCAGCAAAATTTAAGCGATTATAGATATAATAAATTTTGTATATCCTGATTGATGGAAACTCTGTACTTAGTAAATGTTAAGTTCTGGCATTGTGTGAGTCAAGGAAAACAACCATGTTCAGCTTAAACTACAAACAATTAAGACGTTATTTAGATAGATATTCCTCCAATATTCATAAGACATGCAACGGACTCCGGTAATCTACCAGAAAGCATAAAGGAAGGTATTAAGGCAGCCATTTATATTAAATAATTAAGATCTAGATACTCATTTCTACAGTATATAAGACAGTTTCAGTAAAATATTTCTTCATAATTTTTGCTGACCATTGTTAGCGATTTGCTTAATTTAACGGAATCCGGCAATCTAGTGAAAAACTGTATGCCGTTATAAATTTTGTATATGTTGATGACGGAAAATCTAGTTGTTTCATTGTATGAGTTAAATTCGACATTCGACATAGTTAAGTTTTTCGTTTTGTCAGTTTAAAGCAGTACTTCCTAAATGTATTTGTCATAAAGTTAACCAGGATCATAACACCCACAATTATAAAATAATTTCTACAATTTCCCATCAACTAAGCAAAGACGCGGTTTTTAATCCAAGCGACCGCAATTAAGCTCCTTTTTTATCACAACGTATATAGTTCTTCTGGATAAGTATATGTCATTACGCTTAATCTCAATTTTGTAATTTAATTGAACTTCATGATTTACTAGGAATGCTATATCATTTTCAATTTTGTAGCCATAATAAAAGGAAACGAAATGATTTATGAATTTGTCATTAAGTTATCTAGAATTTTAACGAACTTGGCATTATTCAAACAATTAATCATCGTTATATTTTAATCTTTATCAGAGGTAACTGACAATTTTTGCTTGATGTAGACGTTTACTGCCTACTAAAATATAATTTCATCTCTGAAAGTCATAACCTTTGTGGAACACGTAATGATCTTGCCAAAATCTCGTGTAAATGTGACAGCTTGACGCTGATACCATCTAAACCGTGCCTTTATTGTTCTACTTTAGTAAGTATTTTGCCAAGAGAATTAATTTGCTCTAACGCAGGCTTTTAGTAGAAATTACTACAAATAATTGAACGTAGTGCATGACGTTGGCGAAAAATCTATAATCCGTTACTTCTTATAAACTTGCTAATCGTGTTTGTGCGTGATTGTTTACATCTCAAAGTTATAGTGAACTGATAAAAACATGGAACTTGGAGTATTGTCAGATAATACAGGTTTCGCTTGTTTACCTGAAATGAATGAAAAATTACGTAAATACATATATACCGAGCTCGATCGATAAGATGGTGTGGTTCAGTGAAACTCCTTCACCTGTATGCCACTCACGCACAGGCAGGCAATAAGTTATCAAAGACATTAAGCATAACAAATTTTGCCAATTACTTCTATCAGTATAAACCATCTTTACTGATTGATTACGATACTAAAAAAAGACGACCATCATCGTGTTACCTTCAGATTTTAACTGATTAAAAGAGTACCACTCTAATAATAAATTAAAATTTCTTATTTCTGATTTGTTGTAAGTTGTAACTGTAACTGATATATTACAACAATGAACAAAGGTATTTGTCTACAGAAAAAATTACAGTCCGATTTATTATTGTTCCAGTAATAGAAAGAAGTACTTCTCATTGAAAATTACTTACGTGAATGTTTGCATTACCTTAGCAAGTTTTCAAGACTTTAATCCTCCCAAGAACAAACTATTTTTATATTCACAAAGTTAAATAAGACAATAATCACCATAGGTCTTATAATAGTAGGATCATTGGGAGCTAAAATGAACTGAATATAATTAATATGGTACAGTTAAATTTAGACCATATGAAAACCATCTTTTCTAACCCAGCATACAATAATTACAAAAAAGTTAAAAAGATTTTCTGCAGAACTTCCTCTTTTTCTGCTTCCTACGCCATTTAAATTAATTTTTGGATATAGGTCCTCTTTAACGCTCTCCATCTATCCCGATTTTGTGCTATTTAAATCCAGTTTAATCAAGTCGTTCTTAAGTCTAATTCAAACAAACTCTGCCATAAATATTACCTTAATAAATTTCCAAAAGTGGAATGATAAATATCAAAATATCTAACTGTAAGCCATAAATGACCCACTGCATTTCACCATGACTTTGTATCCTACAACCTATAATAAATTTGGAATTCAGTTCAACAATTTTCTAAAAATCATATCAATCCCTGCGACAATGATGTAAAAAGCGGAATATAGTAATTTCAATTTCACTACATTCAAATATATGAAGATGGTTCATCAATTATTGATTCAAACATAGAAGGCATTGATCAACAAATGCATAATTTTTTTTTATTAGAAGCATCAGTTATCAACATTAAAGTATACCAATCCTACCTTCTTGTTTATAAAAGTTATATATTTTATATTACTGTGGTGATATTGTTGAAATAGAAACATTCGAGACAAGGGCTGTGATGAAATACCTTTTTAAGAAGGGTCTATCACCGCAGGAAATTTGGTGCTGGGATTTCAAATTAGGAAGGAAGTGTCAGGCGCTGGGCCACCAGAAAGTGTTGTCACTCAAGAAAATATTGATTCGGTCCATGCATGGTACTAAGTAGTCGGAAAATTACGGTCAACTGTATTGCTGAGATATGGCTTTTCCGTTGGAAGCGTTTCTGTTTTTAATAATAAAAAACAATGCAGAGAAACCATTTCACAATAGAACAACGAAATGTAGCCGTTGCCATGCACTAAAGAGGAAACCGCCAGGTTGACATTGCTGATATGTAAGGAACCACGCAGAGGGTAATTTCACGTGCGCGCCTTAGAGAAACAGGTACGACTGCACGAAGGACCGAAAGTAGACCTTTTCGCATTACAACACCTCGTGAGGACCGCCCCCTGAGATGTCCTGCAAGAACTGTGGCTCAGCCAAAACACCGGGTGGAATGGTCAAGACGTAGGTTTCAAGAATCGACATCGTGGGGTAACATACTGATTTCGGACGAGTCCAGATATTGTTTCAGCTATGATAGCAGGCATCAAAGAGTATATCGTAGTAGCGTACATCGTACCTTACCTCAGTATACCCAACCAGTCGCTGCTTTTGGTGGTGGTGGTTCTACGGTATGGGCTGGAATTTCTTTAGGGTGGCGCACTGACCTCCATACCTTTTATGGTATACTCACGGGCCAACGCTATGCCCAAGAGATAAATACGGACCATGTTCTAAACCGTCGCAATACTGTTGGACGGGAATATTTTGTTTTTCTTGAGGACAACGAAAGGCCCATTCGTGCTCGGGTTGCTTCAGAGATGCTTATAGATATGGGGAAATAAACCATGATGCTTTTCCTCCGCTACCTCCAGACCTCAACTCCATCGAGCATGCATGGTACCTTTTGTAGAGACAGCTGAATCATCATAATCCAAGGGCTACTGCTGTGCAAAACCGAGGAATGTATTACTGTGGCATCAAATTCCACAAGAACATATTGGTAATTGCATTGAGAGTATGCCAGCAAGGTGCAGAACAGTTATTACTGCCAGAGGAGGAGCCACGCGGAATTATAATTTAATAAATTTAAGTTAAGTGAAAAGAAACAATAACGATTTTCATTATAATATTGTTAAATTTCTTCTTTAAACGTATGTTTGTTGTAATTTTCATGTTGATTACTAAAAAGACGTAATATTTTGTTGTTTTGGTAGATTTTATTATAAATGCAATTGGTGCTGCCTTTAAGTGTCTTAGATTGTAATATCCCTATTAATGTTTAAGTCGTTTATATACTGTGTGGAAGCTTTTAGCTGGAATACCTTCTGTAACTTGGATATACAGTATTTCTGTAAAAGTTCCTAAAACACGTCACTGTTAGTTGCTCACTGGCTACATTTCATCGTTGATGTTCTTAGTTAATCTTCACCCGGAAAGGTGCAACCACCCCTAGATATTTTTGTCAAATGTAAGGATATACCAAGTGTATCAATGCTTGGGAGCTCATTTCTAAAAGAATACCACACATGCTGTATTTTCTAATTATTCTTACAGGTTACTTATGAAAAAAAGCAAACCTTACAATTCAAGATAGACGTGGTGTAGTGATGTTGAAATGGTATTTCTGTTTATCAAGGATTGCACTAAAACCATATTTGTACCAGGTAAGTTAATAAACTTTCTGAAGCTAGCAATACCCTCTAGCGGTTACTTCACTAACTATCAGATATGAGTAAAAGGCGTGAAGTTAAAAATTTATTGGGCGATTGAAAATAATATTATTTTAGTGCGCTCTGATGAATATGCAATGCAAAGCGAAGTAACTTTTGATCCTTTATGTATAAGTAGTCTTGAATTTTGTGTTTTACGATACTCATCGTGTGTAGGTATATAGACAGATGAATATAATAAGTTCTTATCACCGCATTTAAACGTATAGTACACTTGAGGATAATATAAAAATATTCGGTTTTTAATTTTTATAGCGATTGTTGGGGAACGGCGAAGCTAACTTCCTTACGCATCGACACCAACAACAATATTACAACTTAACATTTTAATATATTTTCCAAAATTGTATAATAATATGAATCAATAAACTCTACCTGATAATAAATTAATATACTTAGTCAAAGCAAAGAATTTAACGAAGGTCGCCTTTCAAAGTATTAAAATCAAGCACCGTTGTTATAAAACACAGAATTATTACTTTTAGCTGACAAAAAACAGGCCGTTGTGAAATAAATATTAATAATAAAACACTTAGACAATCTACATCTAGTGCCAGGAATACTTAACATCAAACAGTTAACCACCACGTATACTATATTCCAAGATCCGACAGTAATTTAGTTAAACGTGTTGAATCTATTTTGATTTGATTTTTTCTAATTAATATACATTCGATCACAAAGCCCAATACTAATAATAATAAATATAAACAATCAAATATTCAAAAGTTTATTCGCCGGTGTGTCATTACGGAATGAGACTGAAATATGCCGATCTGCTAAGCAATTTCTCGTGTACTCAATTAACATTATGGACTGTGGCCATTGTAGTATAGATGAAATCATATACGATACAACATTGTAATTCTCTCGGCTAGTACGTATACTGGCTGCACCTCCACCTAAGAAATTTATGCATAGTCATAAATAGACAATGTGAGAAACTTATTCCTTGTATGTGCTATTAAGAAAATATTAAAACGTCAGTATTGCATGTGATAACTAATTTACGTTCTTTCAAGCTCAAACTTTTAGAGCATATCAAGAATTTTCCAACGGTTTTTAGAATAGTTATCGAACGATCTTCGATGAAACACGTTCCTCTGATATTTTAAGCATATATTCACGAATTTGCTGTAAGTATTTCAGAATAACCTATAGTCGTATATGATTCAGTTTGAGTGATGACTATTACATTATTCTCTATTTTACATAACCAAATTTGCTGCATTACTTTCTACACATTTAGTTACTATTTATATAGCAGTACTAAATTCTTATTAACTATAAGACTAGAAATCTTCACTTCTGCAGTTAATTTGTTTTACTCGTCATTGATATTTTAAGTTATTTAAGAATTTTGTTTATAAAAAATCGTATACCTTTATAACATTTGAAATTAACAATACATCGTGATAATTGGTTTTTAGGAAACGTATGGTTTCTAAACACCCGAAAATAAGGAACAGTTGTTTTTCCTAGAAATGTAATTGAATTGACATAACATTCTAAGGTGTCTTGTACCAAGTTACACACTAGTAATAATTCATAGTGCAGGCACCTATTAAATTTGCTTAATAACTAAAAACTACAACTTTATAGTAGTGCTGTAAAATATACTCATTCAAACTTTTACGCATGAAGAATATCTAACGTTGAAAGAATGAATATCTTAGTTTCACTAAACTATATTTATAAAAACTTAGGTGCTTACAGTATGACAACGAATATATAGGGCTCATCTAAACAAAATATGATGATAATGATGAAATGCAACACGAATAATTTTAACAAACAAAAATTCACAAAGAAAGTGGATTCATGATTAGTGTTTGTATACGGAAGCAAGAATTATACCATATAATTGCCAGCATTATTGTATCCAGAAACGCAGAGCAATGTCTTGAACGAAATGCAAGAATAAGAATGTAACCTGTTGTAGAAAAGCGCCGGTGAAATAGGCGATAGCGTAACTTTTTACATGTTAACGCATGTCGTAGGCTATGTACGCTTACATAACCTCATTCTTAGTTATAATCATGTCACTGATTATAACAGAATACGAACACAAAACGAAATGCTTGAAATTTCCGCCACAACCTTTAAATATTTTAAAATATGTATAAGAGCATTTGATACAGGATGGGGCAGCTAAGTTGCCCACCCATAACAAATGGTTCATGCAACCCAGCGCACATGTATTGCACCAACCAAAATTAATGAATTTTTTACATCTTAAAAATTTATCATTATTACTTTCTGTCAAATTTATCGGTTTCTATAGTAATTAACATTAACATCTAATATTAATTATTTTGGTATTTAGTTATTTTAGTATTTAGGAATGGCAGGTGAGAGAAATTATACCTATATTTAAAAAAGGTGATAGGGTAGTATGTGAAAATTACCGCGGAATGATGTTATTAAATGTTATATATAACATTTTATCAAGCCTAATACATAACAGGGTAGCAAAGTATAGTGAAGAGCTTTTAGACGATTACCAGAATGGATTTAGAACGGAGTTATCAACAACATCAAGTAAGGCAAATCTACGAAAAATGTCAAGAATGTAATATATGCATACATAATTTGTTCATTGACTTCAAACAAGTCTTTGACTTAATAAATAGGCAAAAAGTGCTACAGGGGATCATAGAACTTGGAATACCCTTAAAGTTAGTACACCTGATACAAATGACACTTCAAGACTCTAAAGTGCAAGTAAAAGTGAATGAAAAAAAACACGGCACCTTTGAAATAAAAAATGGCATAAGGTAAGGAGATGCATTATCCGCGGTTTTATTTAACTTATCCCTAGAAACAGTTATAAGAAAACTAAATGTGACAGGATGCATAAATATAAAATCTGTACAAATCAATGCGTATGCTGCCGATATAGTTAGTAATCATTAGCAGAAGTAAAACTGAAATGTTGGAGGTGTTTAATAAATTAGAGATATATGCTCAAGAAGTAGGGATGGTAGTAAATGAGGCTTAAAAGAAGTATATGAGTAAACAATTACACAAACATACAGCTTAGTGTAATCAACATAGGTAAATACCAATTCCAGCAACTAAGTAGCTTCATATACCTAGGAGTACAATTAAACAGCAAGAACAGCATTAACGAAGAAATACAGAGAAGGATAAGAGCGGGAATGAGATGTTTTTATGGACACAGTGAGCTAATGAGAACTAATTTATTAAGCAGAGTGAGCAAATTAACAATATACAAGAGCATAATTCGACCTGTCATTACTTATACATGCGAAACTTGGGCTACAACGGAAAGAAACGAAGAAGAATAATTTTATAATAAGCGAGATGAGGATTTTAAGAGGAATCTTTGGATCAACGAACAATGAAGACGGCACATACAGATTAAAAATTAACCACGAACTAAATAAGTTAATAAGTCAGCAGATATAGTAAGGTACATTAAATCATAAAGATTAAGCTGGTTAGGACATGTGGAGATATAAAGCGAAAACGGAAGAATAAAAATATTGTTGAAGTGGCGCCCACAAGGAGTGAGAAGGAGAGGTAGACCGAAAAGGAGATGGGATGAGTGTGTGGAAAGTGATTGTAATAGTCCGGACCTGGTGCCGGGTAAACTCAGAGCCAGGGCTCACTGGGAATAAAATTATTTATTGGATTAACAGTTTTAATACCTATTAATTTACAATTGTACCTTAAATTATAATACTGGATGTAAATGTATGTACAATAATAAGACTAAAATACTGGATGTAAATATATATACAATAATAAAACTAAAATACTGGATTCTGAACAAATGACAACAATAATAAATCAACACGGTTCTAAAACGAAAATCAAAGCTGCCTTGGTTCGGCCCTGGAATGCTGACAGTCTCGACGCGGTCCGCGGGCACAGCGGAGAGCGGCTCGAGGTAGTCGTGGCACTGACAGCAGGCTGCTCACTGGCTCGACTGAAGGCCATGGCTATTAACAACTAATAAATTTTTATTATTACAATGCAAGTTAACGGGTTACTCGAAGCCACTGGATTCTAGCAGCTTCCTTGGACTCGTGTTTTCGGTGACCTAGCAATGTATGCAATTCGTTCCGGTTACCTATAACTAGAATAAAATAAGTGATTCGAACTCTATCGGCGTTGCAGTGATTTTCGCCGGTCGGTCGC
Source organism: Limonius californicus (assembly GCA_014611495.1). Taxonomy (NCBI): domain Eukaryota; kingdom Metazoa; phylum Arthropoda; class Insecta; order Coleoptera; family Elateridae; genus Limonius; species Limonius californicus. The sequence continues at coordinate 11,606 of JABXWE010056765.1, read as the reverse complement.
GGCGTTGTGGAATGTTCGTGTTTTTCGCAGGAATTGTGTAGTTGTTTAGAATTCTTAAAGCGAACACTAAACGGAAGCGCGGGTTCCTCCAGGCTAACGAAATAGTACTGCGATATCCGTAGTAATTTCTATAAACTACTTTCAATGCGGTGTTTTCCAGGTCAGGAGGAAATACGTAAATACGTTTTAAATGTTCGGGATCAACTAAAGGCAGGATTACACTATACGAAAGCGCGGGTTTCCCCAGGCTAATTCAGTGTTGGACTGAGATCAATTAAGGGATACACTGTCCAAAACGCGGGTGTGTGTGTACGGAAAGCAATTACTGGCTTCCACTGTCAAAGCGCGGGTCGCCCCAGGCTAATTCAGTGTTGACTAGATTTCTAGGATTTTCAGGTAAGCAGTGAACTGGGTTTAGTTAAAGGATTCGGTTAATAAGTTCAGGTTATTGGACTGGCTTTTAGACTCGTTGGAGCTGGACTTCCTCTCCGTACTTCGACTTAGAAGATCTGGTTTCAAGACTGGTTTCTGGGCTGGACTTCTTCCTCTGGACCTCGACTCAAAAGTTAATGAATTTTCCTCGAAAATTACTTTTATACTGCTGGGCCGGCTGTTCTCACTCGTTTTGGCGTCGTGTCGGGCCGGTATGTAGGGAGTGGGCTGGCTCATCGGTTTGCGACTACCAGCGCCACTAGCGCCTTTCCGGTGAAATAATAACGCGGAATGTTTCTAATTAAATAAAAACGCGTTCTGACCGGGAACTTCGTTACATGATGAAGATTAAAAACTGGAGAAAACGGGTAAAAAATAGAATGGAGTGGTAGAAGATTGGCGAAGAAGCTAAGACTCACCAAGGATTGTGGAGCTAACCGAAGAAGAAAAAGCATTTAACAAGAAAGCCACATATTGGTGCAATGGAACTATAGAAAAACTAAAAATTTGAAATCAGATAAATAACAAGGCATAAGTTAATTCAGTAAATGTCGAAAATTGCCGCTATTTACTTCCACATATTTTCTAATTCGTTTTAAAAATGATGTATTGGCTTGAGGAAACGTGTCAGGTGTGATTGATGTAGGTACACGCCTTATTATTATTATTTTATTCCTAAACCTTGCGCATTTAGGATCGTAGTTTGGTATATTATTTATATAACTGTACCCCAAAGAAAATAATTTAGTGGAGTAATATTGCAACTTCTTGGTAGCTTTTCTTCGAATTCAATTAACCCTTCAAAAATTCTTATGGAGTAGTCAAGGTTTTATTCGATAATTGAAATAAAATAAACTTTATTGTAGAGTTCAATTATTTTCTTCTTCTTCTTACGGCAGCGTCTCCTTAAGGTTGCTGATCAGTATAGCTACTTTAACCTTTGAAACTGCAGCGTGAAATAACTCCACAGATGACATTTTAAACCAATCGAGTAAGTTTTTAAGCCAGGATATTCACCAGTTGTAATAAACGATATTTTTGCCCTCGGATGATATGCCCTAGGTATTCTAATTTTCTTTTTAATTTTCTTTATCGTAAATACTATTTCAAGTTCTTTACTCATACGCTCTAGTACATTTTTATTTGTTATTCGGTCCATCCACGATATACGTAGGAGACGTCTGTACACCCAAAGTGCAAAGGATTCTAGTCTTTTTGTTGTTTCCTGGTTTAGTGTCCAGCTCTCTGTCCCATACAGCAAGATAGGGAAGATGTAACATCGGGTAAATCTTAAGCGTAATTCTAAGTACATATCAGGACATGTTAATAAGTTCTTCATTTTGACGAAGGCTGCTCTTGCTTGTTCTATTTTGGCTAGTATTTCTCTTCGTTGGTTTCAGTTTTGTTGTACCCACGTGCCAAGATATTTGTATTTAGATACTTGTTAGATGGTATTATTTATTTTTATTTCAACTTGTACATTCTCCTGTTTTGTAATTACCATGACTTTGGTCTTATTAAGGTTTATCGTGAGGTCGTATTCATCACTTGTCTGATTTATTTTTTCCAGTAAATTTTGGAGGTCATATTTATTGTCTGTTAAGATGATGGTATCATCGGCATATCGTATGTGGTTCACAAATTTGTCATTAATTTAATTTAATTTTAAACATATTTTATTACTTGAAAAAAATATTAGTGTAATTATCCTCCCAATACCTGCCTAAATGTCATTTTTGTGTTGCTTTAGAACTAAAGTAAATAATAATTTTTACTGCTTTCAAATCTTTAACACAACGTTTTGATATTTAGCTGTCAAATGCCCCCATTGACTGAACAAGAATTCGGACCAAATGTTTCAATAACAATTCGCGTTTAAATTAACGATATCGACCTACTTGATTGGATATTTTTTAGCACACCTGAAATAACTACCTGATGTCTTCGAGTGCAGAGGCATCGCCCTTTTTGGGCTATTTATATACATAATCGGATAATAACCGTAATTAGTACATCAGTACATAATATTCTCTAGCTTGGCGTCAGTAATGGTTTTCTAGCATTTCCGATTTCACCGGAAGTGGCCATAACTTTCTAATTTTAAATAGGACTATTTTTATGTTTTATCATTTGTGGAAACGCAATAATATTCTACGTATGTAATGGCACTTTTTTGACAAATTTGGTTTTGTATACAGTTTTTCTTCTAAGGTCAGGTTACTTTAAATATGGTTTGAGAACTTTATCTTTTGAAACTGTGTGTTAGTGAACTACTTTAAGGACTAAATTTAATTTTACGTAATCTCCAATATGGCTGTACGCAAACAAACTATACCATTTTCTTCGAAAACAAAGCAATTCATTTGTGGCAAATTCTAAAAAACACCATATATTACTCACTGTAAATTTTCATCATCTTATATAAAATGAATAACGAATAGTAATGATAAATAGCTTGTTAGAATATCTAAACTCTTCTTACATTTTGCTGTTTTAAAGTACATGACGCTTGGTAATATTTCACTTTCTTTAACAATCTAATTAAAAACTTAACGAGTGCTACCTCAAAAACCCGTAAGAAAAGTAAGCTATTAAGCCAATTAAAATTTTAATAGAAAAAGAGTTCTATATATAAACCTACTAAAATATTGGGTATAGAATTTAATATAGGTGGATTGAAGTGGTTAATAATTAGATACGATCGGATTTCATCAGAGTTATTAACTTTATAATCTATAAGTTGGGTACAACCACAGGAACTTTTGTGGTACTGACAGCTTTACGTCGGATGAATTTGAATTACAGTGAAAAGCTTTGTCGCTGTAAAGCTTAATAAAAAGTTTTAAAGTCTAGTGATGGCTAAAACTTTAGTTCTCAAGCCTGAGGTATATTAATACAACCTACTTAAAAATGCTTTGGAGATCGTGTTAATCTGTAGATCTCTGGTGCCCTGTATCATTGATAACACACTTCAGGATGCTACGTGACAGGTTGCCAGCATCCTTACTACGATGACGCAATGCGAGAAGAAGGGCTTTAAATGAGAACATATTAATCCTAGGATGTAAGACTCTTACAATAATAAGTTTACAAGGTGTGGGTGAAAAACACCCCCATTTAAATTACATAGATTTTTATGAAAGTGCCATTTATTGTACATAGTTTAATTTTTTTAATATAGTGCAGTACTATCGGTTGTAAAAAATTTGACTCAGTAGTGTCACAACGCATGCAGAAAGCTCTAGATACCATCCAGAGTTAGTGTCGAGATCAAGGCTTAAGCATAAACCCAATGAAAACGGTAATCGTCCCAGTTACTAGACGTAGGAAGCTGAACCTAAAAGCTCCCATGCTAGAAGGGGCGGTTATTGATTTCAGTAATGAAGTCAAATACTTAGCAGTTACACTAAACCAGAAGTTGACGTGGATCTCACAAATTGATAAACTGCAGAAGAAAGCAGTTCTAGCATCCCTAGCATGTCGTAGGCTGGTAGGAAGAAACTGGGGGCTAAAACCAGCAATGGTCCATAGGTCATATGTGGCTATAATAAGACCCATGGTCACCTACGCAGCAGTCGTGTGGTGGCCAAAAACAAAACAGATCACCACTCGATTACAACTAGAGAAGGTACAACGTCTCTCCTGTCTGAGTATAACAGGTGCAATGAGCACCTGTCCAACTGCAGGAATAGAGACCACGCTAGGACTAACGCCCCTACACCTACAGGTGCAAAAGGAAGCAATGCTACCTGCGCTCACGCCTGCAAGGACAAATAAATTCAAATCAGGAGGCCACTTAGGTATTCTAAGTCGCAGTCACCTAGAGCGAACGGCCTACACCGTATCGGATTTTATGCCAATAAAATATAACTTCGACCAACCTTTCAGAGTGACCATCACAGATCGGGAACTGTGGTCCTCGGGAGGACCTTCTTTCAAGAAAGGATCCCTCCAGTGGTGTACGGATGGTTCGAAGATGGAAGGAGGAAGAACTGGAGCGGGGGTCTACGGATCTGGTTGCCGCATTTCCGAACCGCTCGGTGCCGTAACTACCATCTTGCAGGCTGAGGTTTATGCCATAAGCCTTTGCACAAAGATAAACCTAAGCAAGGGATATGAAGGTGCAATAATTGACATCCTCTCAGACAGCCAAGCAGCAATAAAGGCTTTAAAGGCCCCTATCAGTCGAAATTAATCTGGGAATGCCTGAACAACCTCAAACAACTGGCAAACAGAACGTTTCCTTGTGGTGGGTGATAGGGCATGCAGGCGTACCAGGCAACAAAAAGGCCGACGAACTCGCTAAACGCGGAGCATCGACGCCGTTCACTGGACCTGAGCCTTGCTGTGGAATACAGAAAAGCCACACAAAACAGGCGGCAGGGAAGAGACAGCAGAAATCCTCATGCTGGCAAAATATTCCAGGACAACGTCAGGCAAAACAGTTCATCACTGTTTCGCAAAATAAAGCAAAACTTACTTTGTCCCTCAGCAAGATGGAATTGAAAACCATCACTGGCCTATTCACAGGCCACACAACATTAAAATACCATCTTTTTAAGATTAGTAAAGCTGAGGACCAAATCTGCCGCTTATGTAAAGAGGTTGCGGAAATGGCAGAACACATTCTATGCGAATGCCTGCCTGCCTGTCGACGCAGACAAACAATTTTCGGAAAGGCAACCATGACACCTAAGGCAATAAGGGACTCGAAGTCCAGAGACATTATAAAGTTTATCAACAGCCTACAACTTCTCTAGCAAAGAACGGGCTCATAAGTTACCAAAGAACCATTAAGGGCTGAAGTGACGGAAGGCATATAAAGGCCAAAGCCCTAACATTCAATAATAATAATAATAATAATATCCATTGTATTACACCAAACAACTATTGACCATCTCTTTTTTTGTCATGTCATTTAAAATTCATTACATCCATCCCACCTTTTGTTCTATTATAAAAGTTTCTGTTGGTTACCATCAACTACAGCGTTATCATTATGGAGTGTACTGAGCAAAATAAACGGATATGATTTTTTTCAGGACATAACTCCCTATTGTTATGTCTCTGTGCTCAAATAATGAATAATGTAGTTGCCTTTCTTTGTTGGGTTGCATTTCTGTTGGGATGTCCCTTTCATTTTTTCTAAGTGTACCTACCCGAGTAAATGACATGGATAATAATTGATCAAATAGAGGCACACTACTGAAAAAATTGTCGACTGTTATATTCCTAGATGTGTGACAAATGATCTTGGTCAAGTTTTGAACAGTATGAAACCTAAATTTTTTTGAACTTCAGTTCCCTGTTGTTTGTTAACATAATCATATACCAGCTACGGCGTATGTTGTTTCAGATTCATGCATCCAAAAGACCTTCAAGCCATATTTAGTGGGCTTGCTGGGCATGTACTAGATAAATGAATATCTACCATGAAACCCAACTCGTTCTTCGTCTTTAGTAATATTTACTTATGGAATCATAATAGTCTTACAACACACCAAAAATAATTCCCGTATATCTCATCGGGGGGAGGGGTACAATTTATCGGTTTACAAACATGTTGTAATAGGAAAACGCATTATTCTTCTTCTACTTACGTTAGGTCTTTCACCTGTGTTTTACTGGTTTCTATTTTCTTGGGGGAGACTGATGATCAGCTCCCGCCATCTCTTTAGAGGTCTTCCTGGTGGTCTGGAGCCTTCTGGTTTACCTCGCGTACTGCCTTGGCTGATATTAATTCTTGATATGTGTTAGTTCCACTGTCTTCTTCTTCCTCTCCTCCATCTTACGACGTCCTGTATACTACATTGTTCTCTGATGTTTTGATTCCTGATATGATCGCCCTTTGTTTTTCCTATTATGGATCTCAGTACTTTCATTTCAGCTGTCCTTAATGCTTGTTTCGTTTTACAATTATCTGCTCTGGTTTCTATGGCATATGTCAATATTGGGCGTAAGCAGGTCTTGTATATTCTTATTTTACAGTCAATTCTGAGGTGATTGTTTCTCTATATCATATCTTTTAACACATTATGGGTGTAAATACCAACCTTATGTAACCCATACTATTCGTGCAAAATATCAAAGTTAAATAAACAAATACAAAAGCTTTTAGTTTTAGGTGTACAATAAAATCACTATAAACCAGTGATAGCATAACTAGTAGTTCAAATAATTACAACAAATGATTACAAAAATATAGGATGCGATTGGCATGGTGGGTACAAAATACCCACGTTATGCTTCCTAGGGTTAATAGAACTATAAATTTTGTATTAAAAAAAAAATGGAAAATAGATACCTTGTGGGTAAATTAGCTATTGTATGTATACGTAGAAATTATTTACGAAATAATTTGGCCATTTTTCTGTTAATTTGAAAGAATTATTTCCTACTAGTATACTGCTAAGATTATTATGAGAAAATTAGGATCTTAACCACCATTTTGGGTTTTTCTTGGTTATCTTAATGTTCCACTGACATCTAGAGAGAAGGAAAATAATTTAATAACAATCACTGATATACGTTCAACAATAAGCCCCATTTCAACCCAGGGAGTCAAACACGGCTACATTTTTTTGAACAGCGTTCCATGTAAAACGGTTGCATGTGAGAACGAATTCCACGTTCGGGATTTATATTAGGCAACCCCAATTTTCTGCGACTTTTATTACACCATAAAAATTGGTCTGTCGAAAATACAATACCTTCTTCCTGTATATATTCCCAAGATGATCTAAATGATGGTCAACCTAAAAGTGCATATTGTATTGTTTTCGTGTTAGATAACATCTTAAATGTATATTCCGAATAAACTGTAGGGACAAACACAAAGCAATTTTCTGCTATGCACTTGAAATCATCTCGTACTTGTCACGCTCTCTGAAACAACTACTTTAACTTGCACATTTTGCGAGATTCTAGATTTTAAATCGGAACTACATGTTCTTGCTCTAATTAGTTCCCTTTAAGCACATTCACACGGTGTATGCTCAATGAACTTCTTGAAACCATCGTTACGAGTGTCTATTGTTCTCCATTTAACATTACGGAACTTGAGCAGCATGCCGAACAGAGTAACGAACAAGAGCCACATAATAAATTTAAAGAGACACGAAAACTTTCCCTTCAGAAAACGGTTTCCATGCAATCAGATGAGTCTAATGCAATTCCATGAATAAATACCTAAAGTACGCAATAGCCATTTATTTACGAGCCTTATTATGAACCGTATTTCATGCGTGATTATAAGAGTACTATCGGATTTTGTAATTTACATCACGATTTTGATTAATGGTTATTATATCATAACATAAACAAGACAGTGCAATGAGTAATGTACAGAAAACGTGACGTATTTGTTATAGTAATAACAATATCAATTTTTATTCACAAAATAAAAATTGTAGTCGTGAATTGAGTTTCAGCATTAATTCACGTAGGTGTAAGGCACGTAGCCTTAGCAACTTCACAATAATATTCTTCTAACCAGTACAGTGGTGTAGTGTAGAAGCTTACTTTTAATATATCAGATGAATGAAAGATATAGTATATGATAAGGGCGGGCTAATTTTGCCCGCAGCAGTTGAAAATTGTTTTAATCGAGTTTGTAATATAGTTTGGTTCTATGAAAAGGGCGAATTTAAAAATGCTATGTTCTTGGGTATCCTACAGCAGTTTATTTATAAAAAAGTGTAAATTACTACTAGACGTATTTTGTCAGATTACTACAGCACGTTGTATATAAATAGTACAAGTACAATTATGCATGTTATGTAACTATGATATTGTAGTTTCTTAAGGTCGACAAATAATGTATTATAGTACGTGGTTTATTAAGAATATATAATACAAAATTAGCTCTACAAGATGAGGTGTTCCTGGTTTCAAAGTGTTTACATCAAAATCGAGTATCGGAAAAACTTTATCTATCATGTAGCAAGCCAAACTATAAAATATTTAGCAAAATTTGTAGCTCATTACCACTGCAAGCTAACTATACTACAAGATACATTTAAACTTACATTATAGCTACTATTAAAATAGCTATTTCAAATACATTTTATTGAAACCTTACCTTAGCTTTCAAACATTTTTATAAAATAAATTATTAATTAAATGTAAGTTTTTGTATCGACTAACCATTATATTCGTTTCCTTGTCTGCCGCGGGGCTAAGGACCATTTCCTTAAACTCTGGAAAGAGAAGTGCGGTCAATGTAAAAAGAAATACATATAATATACGATAAAATAAATTGGCTTGGTTTTGTAAAAAAATCGGATAAATTTTAAGATTGACGTGTGTGTACTATGTTTTTAAAGGATGGTACTTTGTAATATACTGTAAAATTTCACTAAATTAACTCCACATATGACATAAGAAAGTAGATTAGTTTTACAGTGTTTTTCACTATTTTTGGTAATTCTTATCACAAGTTCGTATGATTTTTGCTTGTTTTTAACTAACCTTATTACTGTAGCTACGGTGACAATAGAAAACGTTAATTTTAGCTTATTTTGAGTGGCTTTAGTAGCCCCTTAAACCCAGCTATTTATTACCTCCTATTATTCTAATACATCTAAAACAAAATCAGCTTAAATAGAGAACAAATTTTTACTTTAGCAAGGTATAGCACATGAAACGCATTGGGCAAAGTAGGTATTTGAAGATACAGAAGAATACAGGATGTACAGAACTAAATATTGTTATTAAGGCATCTGAAGTTATTTAAAGGTTCTTATTCATCTTTCGCTGTTCTGATTTTCTTAGATTAATATTCTTTTTAACTGCATTTTTATTCAGGTAAATTTTTAAGGAAATTTTAGTAAAAATTGTAAATATGACTTTCATTGAAACTATTACATTTGCATATGTTTGCAACAGTTTTCTGACATTCGTGCAGGGAAAAAGTAGCTGCTCGATTTTACAATCCATTTTTGTAGCTCGCAACCACTACTAGCTAAATTTTGCTTCATGTAAAAAAATATAAGAAATTACACAACTGCAGCAGACTCTTTTGTCAAAAGCTGATGACACATATACATGGTGTAACATTGTAAGAGAATAACTGTATTGAATTGAAATCTAATGTTCTGTCTAATGCATAAATGTTAAATGGTTTTCAGTTTAATCTAGCTACAGCTTATACAGAAAAAGCGTTACAGCGTTACATATAATGATGATCCTAGGAAATAATTATCAGGAGAGTGTAGACTGTAGACTTTATTAGCGAAAGACTTTTGTAACCCTGTAAATTCGATAGAAGGTTCGATAGAATGACAAATAGGTAGGTCAACCTGCACATTTCCTTCTTATGCATATAAATAATTTAAAATTTCCTTAATTAAGGAATCGTGGGCTTCCGAATTGCTGATTCTACGAGGTTACAAATTGTCCTCGCTACTGGAATTATACTTGCCTGAAAAACTATGATAACATTTATGCGAAAACCATGTATGTGATTTGTGTCAGGGTTTCAATTTTTGATTTTTAAATTAACCTAGTGGGAGATCTTATTGAAGTAATTTCTGTTTAAGGAGGAAATCACCTGATACAACTTCCATGAGAAATTGTATTCTGTGGGTATAATGTTTGCTGAATATCGATTTGGAAATTCTACAAACTATATTTTTATTGCATATATGTTTAAGGGGAACTTCAAATGATTTTTTTAAGATTTAACAATTTACTCCAGGATAACATTCATATATGTGAAAGTCATTTATATAGCAGGCTAATTAACGATGACTTCTTCTATTTCGAAGACCATTACTACTAGCATTCAATCTTTCCTGCTGTGTCTTTCATTTGCAAAGTATGTCTTTGAAGTTCTTAAATAACTTGAAACGGCAGACAAATTATATTTTACTCATAAGTGTTTTTGTAATAACATTTTTTCATCATTAATAATAATAATAAATTTTAGCATCTACAGGAAGACGTATACATGATTTTAATAATCTGGCTTATCCAATATCATCTATAATTTATTAGTGAAAAAATAATTGCTTATTCGTTGGATGAAATCTTCATTTATTTTTCATTAATTGCTTAAAAATATTTGAATACTTTATTTATTGATTAGTTAGCGCACCTAATTTAGCTATAGGCATAATAGACGGAGCACAGTATTAGCATAATTTCTTGTAGGTTATTGGCACCCCATATTTGTACGCGCCTTGCCCGATGTAGTATCAAAACAGCTTCTTCTTCCTGTCAATTACTTCTTCTGAACTGCCGAGTATTGTTTGTTCACTTTCACTCCCTGCGCTTGTAATAATAGAAATGCTTGGATAAGAAAAATACAGTTTTCACTTTCTTTGGCACAACGCTAACCATCTTTTAAATACAACTCAGCGAAGCAGAGAATGTTCAAGTTATGTAACCTTGACAGTGATTATAAATTTAGTAATGTACGATTGTAGGTCACAGACTACTTGCGGATAAATAATTACTCACTAGTTAATAGCCGTAGTGTGAACGCGTATTTTATAAACATTTTTTTTTATAATTGAAATACTTGTAACTACTAATTTGTGCTAGGTGTTATCGACGATAAATCAAAATTAATTAAATTAAAAAATCATTAAAATGGTAGTTCTCGTAATGTTCTGGTAATTGCCGTGTACCAGTAATAACAATTAACTGGCAATTTATTCATACAGGTACGAATATATTTGATGTTACATGATTTCGTGTTTGAGTCCCAGCAATAGCACTTGTTCTTACAAATCAATCAAAATCTTACAACACAAATCCCACGTTTATATGATTTAAAGAAAATATGTTTAGCTAACAACAATAATTATTATGAGGCAATAACTTCTTTTATTACTACCTAAAAAACTTTCTACTCATTGACAATGGTAGAAGTATCGATTTATACTTTCTCATATTTGTAGTAAGGTGTTCTCATAAACAAAACTTAATCGCGGTAGGAACAAAAACAAGTCTTTAACTCTTTGTTGTTACCATAGAACAATATTATTACGAGCTTTCAAAAAATCTGTGGTTAAGTCGTATGTTGCGTACCGTCACACATATATAAACTGTTTTCTAGAATAATAACAAATAAAATTGCTAATAAACTGGATACTTTTCAACCACTTGTTAGAGTCGATCTTACGGGTGGCGAATAAAAAGTACTGAATTTTAAATTTAAATAAGGTTGC
>JABXWE010056762.1:0-10990 GCA_014611495.1 Limonius californicus | reverse complement strand
TGCTAAGTTGTAGGACTATTTTAGTAAGCTTGTGAGAGTGATTTTCCATCATAGTTTTAATATGTCTCTGTCAAGGTGAGAGCCTCCAGTGCTCCAAATTTTTGCAGTCCAATTTTTAACTGCTCCTCTCACCGTCTTTTTAGTTAGGTACAACAGGTTCAGGCTCTAAGGACGGTGTTTCAAATCCTTGTTAGTTAATCTGCGTTTTCATTTCCTTCTGTGCCTCAGGAGCCCGACACGTACACAAGTTTTCCCTTCTTAGAGTTGTGATAAGAGACTACAAAGATAGTTCCATACAAGTTTTAACTTGATCTGGTTTGAATTCAACGCATTCAAAGTCTGGCTGTCAGAAATAATAAGGATGGTTCTATTCGAATAACCTCTTTTTATGGTCTCTTCTATTGCAGCTAAAATTGCATAATTTTCTGTGTTACTGCGGAGTACTTCTAAGTGTTATGCAGAAAAAGGCCCGTCTAAGAAGCTGGTTTATTGTTTGTCTTTGATTTACTTTCAGTCACTGTACTAGTGCACCATAAGTTATTGCTGGTCCCTATTTATTTTCAAAGGTTCTCCTTGCCATCGTCAAGGATGTTTTTGTTCTGTTGGGAGTTCTTTGCAAATGTTGATCAACTAGGTATCTATAATTACATTCAAGTATTTGACCTCCCCCTTAATTTGTAGAATTTCTGCAAGGGGCTTCGGAAGATTTATGCCTCCATGAATTTACTTCAAAGTAAATGGAAGGAGGCTGGTTTCGGCAAGGTTTGCTGCAAGGTTTTCCTTGTTGGATTAAGCTGCGACCTCAGCCAGAACAGCTTGCAATATTTTAAGATTATATGGTCGAGCTTACCTTCTATAAGCACGACTATGCCATTTGCATAACCAAGGGTAAAGTAGCCTTCGTTAGTCAGGTTTGTGAGGAGTACGTTAATAACCAGATTCCAAAGTAAGGGAAATAGTACCCCTCCTTGCGGTCTACCCCTGATTACCGACACCTCCATCTTTTCACCACATATTGTGGCTTCTACTGATCGACTTTATGACATTTTTATCAACCTGCACGAGATGTCGTCAATATTATGTTTCTTAACCACTTGAATCATTTGATTTAAAAGAAGTAGTATCAAAGGCTCACTGTATGTAAAAAAACACTTAGACCAATTTTCTTGTTTTTTTAAGCTGCACTCTTATCCTATTGGCTAAGTTTGGAGAGCGTTTTCACATGATTTGAGCAGGTAAGCATGTTTGTTCTGATATAGAGGTTTCTGTATGAGTGCCTCTTGCTCTTTGTACCTTTCTATCATTTTAACTGCCATTTTCTGAATGCAGGACGATAGACTTATTGATCTAAATGTCTTGACTAGTTGCTGAAGAATCGTTTATTATAAATCTTGCCCTTGTAGGTCGATTTTTGTGTAACATATCCGAATAATAATTTCATTTTCAATCTTAATAAATTATTTTTAAATTAAATATATGCATTCCAATAGTTCTGCAAGCGATAGCATTAATAAATCTAAAGAATGGTAATTGTATATATTTTACAGAAAACGCAGATTTCTGTTAGTTGATAAGTAGACGCATTATTATTAATAATAATATTCACAAAATGCGTTTACCGCAACAAGAATAAATGTGCAATGTGTATGAAAATGTATGCAAAACTTGCCTAGAATTTCATCATGAGTTAAATTAAATGGAAACGAATTGTTTTGCACAGCATTCAGTAAAACAGTAAGTGCAAGATTAATTACCGACGTTGTTTTTAAGTTATGTAAGTATAGTATTAAAACAAGAGTAACAAACGAAGCGGAATCGTAGATCGAAATAGAATAAGACTTTTCTGAGATTACAAATAAATAAATACAAGAAAACCAACATCAAGATAACTGACTTGCAAATTAATACCGATTAAAATGGGTAAAAATGCTAGGCTTGACGACAGAACCCCAAAGATGCTGTAACGAATGGGCGAGGCAAGTCTGAAACTATTTTACAGGGTGTTCATTCAAAATACAAACAAATTCCTGAGGACTGATTGAGCTGCAATAATACCATTAGTACAAAAAGGGAGATTATCGAAAGACTTCGTTACTGATTGTACCGTAAATGTAATATAGTCTCGAGAATAAACTGGAAAAAAATATTAACTTTTTTGGTTTATACGCAGTACCTCTAGGTTACGTCAGTACATAAGATTACATTTTCATACACCAGCAAAATAATAAAATACAATCAGACAGGCTATGAATGATTTATATACCTTGCGAAGGTATTTGATAGAGCGCCCAGGAACCATGTGGAACAAAACAGGAATATATTTTGTTGTTGATCATCATGTTGGACAACATGATAAACGAATACAAACACAAAGCTAAGGAATTACAGGTTGGCATAGGAATGTACAACCAGCAATGTTAACAGAATGTGTATTTGCAGAGGAAATAATATTATATTATATTAACGATGTATTAGCAAAAAACAATATAAAAATAACTAAAATTATTATCATGGTAATATCAGAAGAAGAAAATAAGACGAATATTTAGCTAAATAATGAGCAAATTGAACAAATGGATAGTTTCTAATGATTAACCATCAAATCGACATAATATACAAAATAGGAGCAGCAACAAAACTATATCAAGAACTGAAGAGAGAATTGATAAATAAGGAGGATATTTCAAAGAAAACAAAGTTGTCACTTTTTCGTGTATATACCGACATTAATCTATGGTACTGAATCGTGGATACCTACAAAACAGTACGGAATCAGAATACAGATAACTGTATCAAATTTCTACGAAAAGTAAATGTCATGAACACAGGAAAGATTAGATAAATCACGAAAAGACTCTACATGGTGTCCCTACATAGAAGAATTAAGAAGAGCAACAAAGATAGTAGAGAATCGACCCTGAAAAACAATTTAATATAGTATCTGAACCAAATAGACAGCGAAATAGCCAGCACGTCATGAAACTCCAAACATTCAGGCAGAACAAGGGACAACTGGTAGCAAGAAACAGAGAAAGCAGAGAATAAGAAAATGAGGCATACATTCATTAGCGCAGGGGTGGAGAGATAAAGCAAGATAAACTAAGCCTTGACACCTGCAGGTACTTACAAAACGATCCGACTAGGTAAATAAGTAAAAATTTAAACGTGTCGTCTTTATACTCGTATATGATTTTCATTTACTCTACTCGCATGATTTCTTGACTTGCTGTATCGTGCAAATCTTTTTGCAAATTTTTATTTATTTCATCATCTTCATCATCTGACATGGAGCCGACGCGAGGGTCAATCTTGGATTACGCCAGGCCCACCCCATGCCAGTAGGTGGGTAGGGATTTAATGGATGGAGTGGATTCGGGTGAGGTATTGCACAACGTTAGCATGTCTGCAATGCATACCGCAAGACACCGCTGCTGCAACACCGGGTAGTTAGTACGCTATGCATCAATGGGGTTTTTGAGTACGTAACCGAGGCCGTTATGCGATTATGCATTTTAACCTAATAACTTTAGTATCAAAGTTTCACATTGTTATTATTTCACTTCTATCTATTGTTCTAGGTGTACAGATTATACCTACCTTAGTTTCCTAATAGCTATTAAACTACTTAGTATGTGCTCCCAAGCTTCTTGAACTGTCCGTTATGCGAGTATGCCTTAGCCCCTAATAGCTGTGGTATCAAGTTTTACATTGTGCTTTGCCATTATCTATCTGTCATAAGGTAACAGACTCCCCTATCTTAGTTTCCTAATGACTAATTAACGATTTAATATTTACCACACTAATTACAACTATTTTATCACTGAGTTGGAGGTTCGAATCGGGATTGTACTTACTTCTTTTCCCTAACCTTCCCCTCTGCAGTTGACCGCTAGATATACATCGGTTGCTTTCCCACTGGTGCCTGTTTCGTTTCTCTCTTTTGTTTTCCCCTTCCTCACTCTCGTTCTTCTGCTTCTTTTCCGTCAGCATGTTCTTCTTCAGCCGATCTTCTTGATCGGATTGTTAGTGCATAGATTCTTCTTGCCTCTCTTCGTATATCCTCTGTTCTTCGTGCCCATTCCTCCCGTGTCTGTTTGGGTATGCTGGTGTTTTGGATGTCTCCAGTGATGTATTCCACGTGTAGCATGGTCTTCCGATCTTCTTTTCTTCTGTTTGCATGGCATACGCTTGCTGTAGAGGATGGTCTTCTTAGGATATGTGCCCAGTATTTGATTCTTGATGTGATGAGCCGTTTCGTTATTGGTTTCCCTTCTAGAATTTCTTGTGGCGTCGAAATATTTTCTTCCGCTGTGGTTAGTTGAAACACCCCCTTGTTGTGATCTGCTATAGAGGTGAAGAAACAGTTTCCATCCTGGGATCTTCCGCACTGTCAGTTTGTGTCTGTCCGTAAATACTGTTTCCTGTTCCGTGGCCGGTATTATGTTGAACATTGCCGTTGGTTTTCTGTTGTGTAGTCTGCCGTGTGTATGTTTTCCCCACCTTCTCTAGTTACCAGTTCCACTTGACCACCACCCGTGATGGCAAGCCTAAAATACCCCTAAAATATCCCTGAAATAGAAAAACGTTTTTCCGAATAACAATAATGCTAATCGCGACTATTTGCGGTCTCTTATTTGTCTTCCCGGATCTGCGCGCTAAATTTGATTAAATTAAATTAAATTAAATTAAAGGGGATTAAGTTAATTAACGTTAAAAGATATTAAAGTGTACACTTCATTTATTATCTGTAGATGTTACAACTGCCTAGACCTTAATTATCCCTAATATATTCTGCTTTACTGTTAATTGTGAAATATTCTGAATTTTGCTTTAACGTCGGCTGTTAACTTATCTTTTGTTGGCCCCTTTTTTCGTTTTAACTACTCAAAATAGTACTAAACGCGAACTTTGCGGTCTCTAATTTGGCTTGCCCGGATCTACGCTGTAAATTAGTTAAGTTAGATTAGTTTAAATGGAATTAATAGAGATTAAAGGGGATTATAGTTTCAGATCGTTTTTCCTTTACTTGAGAAATTACAGATACCGAAACCTAGATTTTCCCTAATTGGCCTGCCCGGATCTACGCACTGAAATGAATTGCAGTAATTTAAATTACATTGAAATAATTAAAAATTGAATAAAATGAGATTAAATTTTACCAGTCGGATATTACTTTTAGAGGTTGCAATTTCCTGGACCTAAAGTATCCCTGATATACTCTACTTTGCAATTGAATGTGAGATATTTTGTATTCTTTTTTTGGCTTTAGCCTCCTTTGTTATATCGTCCTAATTTGACTCCCCGCCAGTAAAATAGTAAACGCGACTATTTTTTCCCCATCAGGAGTGAGTCCCTTGATTGAAGTTATGCTTGACTGACTGTCGCAGCCGACAAATGTTTTCCTGGCAGTTGGCTCCAATTGTAAACATTATCCTCGGGTTGAATTTTTATGGCCGTATAACAAGAATTTCAGTTTTTGTTTGCGATGGCTTGCTATGTCTTCTACCTGCGTCCTACCCTCGTCGTTTTTACCCGGAATGCGTTCCTAAAAGCCTATCCGCTTGTACCGTTTTGCAGTGAGTTGTTACGCAAGGCCTCCGTTTTAATTTCTATTTATAATTTTTTTATATATAATTTTATTTTAGTTTATTGACTACTAACACTACCAGCGACTACAAGAGCCTACAAAAGACTACTTAAGCTTCACTTATCTTTTACTGCGTTTCCTGCGTTTTCCGCTTTCCCCTCCGTCCTGTTGTTTCTTTGTCGGTTGCGTATCTTTCACCTTTGATCGATCTTCAGATAGATCCGCTAGAGTTCCTCCTACCTTTCGTCCTAGGTTCGTACACACACGCACTTGAATTGCACACACTGGAATTTGATAGTTTGCACCCAAAATATTTTTAAAAGGCTCGGTAAGCAATTTACTCGAGAGCGCCCAACATACGTCCGTACTCGAGAGTGTTACCCACGCCTTTTTTATTTATTTTATTATAAATTCTCTCACTAGTCTGTCGTTCAATTACGATTTTCCGTGGTCTACGGCGTCTTTTTCGTGTTCGAAAAGCAATGGATTTCTTAGTGCTATACATCCTATAGTTCAAATATCTACCAGCTAGTCTTGTTTTTGTAAACACTGTATCACCTCAAATTGAGATTTCCCATATTAATTAAATGGTGTGGCCCTCAATTTTTCAATCTTGCTTATTTTTTAATAACTCCAGTAACTGAATATTAATTACATTTTATTATTGCGGCAATTTCCTATCTGAAAACCATCCTTTAAAGGGAAAAACGGAATTTAAAGAGCGTATCAACGTCTTAAATTAATTTTAGTTTATATACTTACAATCTAGAAATTTTTATAATAATTACTATTTAATGAATCTTAAGTACTTACTAATTATCTTATTAGTTGCTCAGGAATGAATAAATGAATAATAATTTGATTATGAGAATTCACTAAAAATATGAGCTAGTGTTCAAAAATAATTATGGGCTTGGCTGGCGTAGCACTTTTAACACCATATTTGATAATCGATATCTCCTACGAAAAGCATCCAAGCAAGTATTAATTAATAAGTTCAAGGCAAATAATTTAACGGTTGCTACGTTTATTCACGAGAGATTCGCAAAATCTTTATTAACCAAATTTGTAATCGCACAATAATTCTCTTATTTCGCACGTAGCTACACATTCAAAAATATTCTATCCAAACACATATGATATGCTAACGAATTGAACAGGTAGACTAAAGAGATTACACTGCAGGTTCCATTAATTAGTAACATTAATTATCAACGCCTTTTGAGAAGCTGCATTAGGAAAACAGTGTTATGAACATGAGTTCCCCGAAACACCAATAATACTTACTAATAGATGGACTACGTTACTAGAAGCTACCGTTTTTTGTGAAGACAGTTACGCTAAAATAAAAGAGTTATGTTTAGAACGATCAGACAGCAGAAACCTCATCCAAGAATCGATAAACTATTATGACAATCCGAATAACCACACCAACTGGCATTTAGTTACACAAGCTATGGTTTTGACTGGAACTATTTTAAAGTTAGAAACAATTGTCTTAGTCTTGTATAATCCGTTGAATTTATTAAAAATTGCAATTCTCGGCTAACGTGGTTAAATGTATAATTAATTGTATGTTATTTCGCATTCATAAAGCAAAAGGCAACCGCATTCGTAGAACACTTTAAAAACGGTGCCTATAGAAAACGTGGCTTTTAAACAGCTTAAAATATTTAATCATCAAAGATACTATTTCTAAGAAAGCAGTAGGATTTGACCTAGTCTCGGAGAAAATTCTATCAAGAATTACTGATAAAGGCATTAAGACCGTATCGCCAATTTTTAACGCAATGCTAAGATTAGGATATTTGTCTGGCTCCTGCAAAACAACGCTGGTAGTTACGCTACCAAGAACTGGAAAAAATCTTAAAGAAGTCCTCGTACAGGCCCATAAATCTTCTTCCGCTACTCTCTAGAATTATCAAAAAAATCATGTTAAAACGAATGAAGTCAATATTTGAGGAAAAGATGATACCCAACCACTAAGTTGAATTGAAAAGGAAGCATAACAGAAAAGCGCAAATACATTGCGTGATCAACAAAATCAGCGATGACTTTAAGAAAAACCATACTGATCTGCTGCCACCTGAGACATAGGTTAGGCATTCGATAAAGTATGGCATGACGATTTATTCTATAAGCTGAAGGTAGACAAATCCCGGAAGAAACCCCTCCTATCAGAAAAATAAAGGTTCCAGCGTTTGACATGGGCAAAGTATCATCGCGATTGGGCCCCAGAACAATGGCAGAAGGTATTATTTAGTGATGAATCTACCTTTAACATTAACAATCATGCTCGAAACACATATATTAGAAGATTTCCTGGAGAAGAATTGTCACGACAGTGTGTTTTGCCAACAATTAAATATCCAACCTCTGCCATGGTATGGCTGCATGTCTGCTGAAGGTGTTGATAGACTACATGATGTATCTGGCGTGAAACCTGCAACCAAATACATGGATGTTCTACAGGAGAAGATACTGCTTAGTGGAAAAGAGTTATTTTGCTGACAAAACCTTCATCTTTCAAAGATGATGATGCTCCTTACCACAGAGCAAAGGTTGTTCAATCTTGGATGTCGACCAATAAAGTTAAACGAATTAACTTGCCAACAATCCCATCACAAAAATCAAATATTCAAACTTTAATTCGTTGAAATACATAGTTATATTTTTTTCAGTATTAACGCAGCTATCACTATACTAAGGTAGGATATCAAAATTTCTTAATAGTTGCGATTCATGTTGATATAGTGAAAGTTTAAACTTATGAAATACAAACCAGTCAATATCGCCCATTTTCAGGGTAGAATAAGTAGGCTTACTAGATGTAGTGTTTATTATTTAGTTTTACAATAGACGTGTAGTCTGGTCTTATACGAGCAGCTGACTTAGGCGCACAGTTGCCCGCTTGAACTAAGAATTGTGAGTTTCTGTATGATGCTTCTAAAGATTTAGCTTATAAGAAGCTATTGAGGCTCAGCTCGATATTCTGGAAAATAACTATATTGTTCATACTAACTGCTTTAAGATAATAAAAACCTTTATACAGCAAACACGAATTATTTAGTGTGGTTTTCGTTCATTAAAATCCATGTGATATAACATATGTGTCTATTCCATAATATCCGGATTATATAATACTTTAGGGAAAAATTGTATCTATAATTTTAAGAAGACTTATTATTTTAATAATGTTCTATTTTTAATACAATTGCTCAGTATGGTCATTTTGTTTTGTAACAACTAGGTAGGCTACACCTCTCACGTGAAATCATAGCTAACTTTTCTTTTTAGCTATTGAAAATAGTTTTTTACATTAGGAGCGTATTGGGCAGGCAGACGACAACTACTGTGTTGTCAAAACTTAAGAAACTTCTGTACAAAGTTGTTGATTTGCATAGATTCTTGTAGTAATAACAATCAGTTTCGATGTATTCTAATAGCGAGAAAACGGATATGATGTTAATTTTAAGAGAATGCAAAGAGCCGGCGGACTTAGCAGTACGACGATATGCACAGACATAACCGGGATAGACCCCTTCAACACATAACGCCTTTAGGTGTTTGCGAAAAAAATTTCGGCAATATGGACCGTTTTCCAAACCAAAGGTGAAACAACGTCATCCCAAGTAGCACCAAATACTTTACCAATATTGGTTCAATATTGGATAGGTATCGTTCCTTGGCTTAACATTTTATCGTGCAGCACATATTGGTACATCATTGGGCAACATGTTGGCAGCAATATAGGAATTCAAAGTTAAAGCCAATATTTAACCAATAAATAAAATACCGTAGTAGAACAATATTGGCCAGCCAATACATCGCCAATGTAAAACCAATAATGCGTCTACAATATATATTTAAGCGTGTTGGCACAGCATTGGACTGACATGTTGAAGCCAATATAGGAATTCGGAGTTAATGCCAATATTTAACCAATAAAAGCAAACCGTAGTAGAACAACATTGACTAGCCGATATATCGCCAATGTAAAACCAATAATGCATTTACAATATACCTATATTTAAACATGTTGGCGCAGCATTAGACGGATATGTTGAAACCAATATAAGAATTATGAGTTAAAGTCAGTATTTAACCAATAAATGAAATAGGTACCATAGTTAAACAATATTGGCCAGCCAATATATATTAGCTCCCCTAATTATTTTAGAGAAAAATATGTTATATAAATTATTTATTTAGAATAAGACACTGTTTTTAATGTAGTAATTATATTTTTTATGGGTTTAGCCGTTTCCGAGAAAATCATGAAACGTTTTTCACCTTCTAAGCTCATTTTCGCAATAGCCTTGACTTTGACAAATAAAATTCAAATTGTCAAGTGCATACGAGCATATTTCATAAAATAATTGTAATAATTTGTAATGTGTACGAGTTGCTGCAAAATATGGAATTATATATGCTGTTTAAGCTGACATTTTTAGGTACTCGCAAAATGTTTTGTACCTGAATGTGTTATGCCATTTTTACGCATATTTTAAAGTATTTTCAAGACTTGTTGCGCATGTTGAATAACCTATTTTTTGTAAATAACGATGTATACATTTTTTGAAAAAACTTACAAATAAAGTTCCTACACCATGTATAAATAATATGGCATATTAGACTGCATTACAAACTTATAACAAAGGTTCAGAAATGCCATAAATCGTAAACCGTCTTAGTTTCATTGTACTGGTGGTATTTCTAAGCCCGTAAGGAACTGACGTCATTCGCCTATTAGGGAAATTTCCAGACTTTGTAAAAGCCAGCTTTTGCATTCAAATTTCTATAACTTCCCTGGTGTAGTATAAAATTAAGAATAGCAAAGAAATACAAGAAGGGTGCGCGTCATAAAACTATGAATGAAAACCAGTAGGTACCTTATAATAAAAATTTCAAAGAGATGAGTAATATTAGATAAAACGTAAGCAAAAGAAGTTTGTCTTAGAATTTCCCAAATGACGATGGTTATATTAGTTCCATTACCAGATGTTACCTAAAAACGAACTAAAATACATTACATCCTACTTTTTTTGATTTTGGTTCTTAGAATTAAACTACGTTATCAAATTCAGTACGCTTAGTAAAATTATTAAAAATAAAATGATAATCTAAATTGTTTTATTACTCTATTAAGTTGTGATTTTTGTTTTGTTAATTGGTAATCGATATTTCTGGAGGGTATTTTGATTGAAACATTCTAACCAGAAGAAAACCTCAACAAGAATTTTAAAAAATGCCACGAAAATAGAACGGAAAATAGCACTAGAAAATTAGCATCGGAAAAAAACCATAATAAATGCGCTTCAAACGCATCCTCCTTAAAAAGTCTCATCAATAAGAAGAACAACAAATTTCGGTAATAACGCTGTGCCGCTGTATAAAAATGAC
>JABXWE010056760.1:0-11940 GCA_014611495.1 Limonius californicus | reverse complement strand
TTGTTTATTTGTATTATCTAAACAAAATAACAATTGACGATCTTGGTGCACATATTACGGCTACAAAATACGAAAAAACGCTTCTAAAACACCTAGAAATAAGATCTTGAAATTATGTTTTATGCAAAAATGAGATACATTAGAAAAATTTACTTTTATCTGTTTGAGAAGTTTTATTTTATTATGTAAATACAATTTTTTGGCCAGGTACATGTAGTGTTTCTAATACTGAAATCTTTAATTCAAACATAATCTTATATTATGTTTAGATTACATAGGAAAGCCCGCGGAAATCTGGATAGATAATCTACCAATAAATATGCACGTAAAATGCTATTTCAGCAGAATAGTTCACTAGCACATAATATAATTTTGGCGGGAGTATAATATATAATTAATATTTGTAGCGTATGAAGAGAGAATTTACAGTCCTAATCAATGGCCACCCAGATGACCCGCGACCTCATCCAATAGACCCGAGTGGCGTTACAAAATACCACGTTACAAGATTATCTTCTTGTTTGTAGATGAAATATATGTATCCTACAAGAAATTTGGAGCTCCTAGGTGTTACTTTTCTGCCTCGTTGGATTCTATGTATGATTTGTGCCCGTTAGTTTTCTTCCCAAAAGCAGGTACTATGTAAATTCGTCCACCTGTTTTATTTGCCGTCACTAATAAGTACTGCAAATTTTACATAGGAATTTACAACCAAATACGAGGCAAAGCCAAATGAAAATCTTAGAAGGGCCCTAAAACATGTAACGAAAGGAACTTTGCCTTACAAGTTGGCAGAAATACTATGTTTGAGATGAAGGCTTTTCTAATGACATATCATAGCAACAATTGAAAATTTGAACAGCGACAGTTTAGAAATTGCAACCCCACTAGAGCACTGCAGCAGGGAAAAGCAATGTTATTAGTATCTTGCGTAGTAAGAGGTGAAACCCATTGATATCAATCGTAGAACGAAACTACAATATAGAAATTCATGGTTTTTTACTCCAACAAGTGTATGAATAGATGAAATCGTTAATGTTTTCAATATGAGCCATGGTTCTGTACACCACATTACGCATGACATTCACCAGTTCCACAAAGTGTCAGCAAAGTGAGGCCCAAAGCAGTTATCTCCAGAATTGAAACAACGACGTGTTGATGTTTGTAAAGAACTTTTGCGGCGATATGAAGCAGCAGAAGATGCTTTTCTGGCAAGGATTGGGACTGGGAATGAGTTCTGACTGCACTATCATCAACCCGAAACCGAGAGAGCACACAAAAAATAGCATGACACCTCTTCCCTAAAACCCATAATATTTCGCACATAGCTCTCGTCGGTAACGGTTGCAAGAAAAGTAATTTTGGAGAACTACATACCTAATTAGGTTACTGTTGCTAGCATCACGTACTAAGCACTCCTAAAGAACCATCTCAAGCCTGGCATCAGAACCAAAAGGCACGTTTTTCTGAGTTCTGGCATTGTTTTGTAGCACGATAACACGCGGCCACAAGCTGCACGTTCAACGGTAGCAACCATCCGAGATTTGAAGTTGTGTCTACTATATCCTCCTAATTGCGGTGGGCTCGCCCCAAGCGATTACCACGTCTTTGATCCGCTTAAAGAGGCATTAGGTGAGAAGAGTTTTATTCTTCGGGTATTCAAGCCCTTCCGAAACGGTGGAAGACGTGCACAGAACGAAATGGGGATTACGCCGAGAAATGACATACTTGTGTTTGACATAAATTTTGTTGAACAACGTTTTTAAGGTTTTCATTTGACTCTACCTCGTATATATACTTAATTATGCTTAAATTAATTTGCATACATGTTCTTTGATTCTTCTCATCATGCATTCCATCAACCTGGACCACCACCACTTGATAGTCTGCAAAACATAACATAAATAAACTTTGCTCATTTATGACTCCCTTTCCTCCACAAACTCTGTTTTATTTTTGGGATGAGATTTCTACATAATACGTTAAATAGGAACGGAGACAGACTACAGCCTGCGCTAAGCCTTTCAGTAGTTCTGAGAGCTGTTTGCCTTTTTTTACGTAAAATACATCTTCTCTATAAAGGGTGAAAGAATATCTAAAATGGATCGAATGAAACCATACTACAAAGAGTACGTAGAGAAAAGAAGCCTGAAGTGGTTCAGGGATCTATTTAGAATATCAGAATGAAGGTGACCTAAAAAACTTTTTTAACGGCAGTTTTGCGGAAAAGGGGAGCGCGAAAGATTACAGAATGAAGAAGTAAGACGAGCTATAGCAGACAGAAATCCTGAAAATCAAGCCGGAGACAGAGAGGCATGGTGTATGGGAATCTAGGAATCGATTAGACGGAAATTTAACTGTATCTTGTTGTATATACCTAAGTATTATAAGTAAAAAAAGTTTTTACAAGGGTACAAGATAAAATGTAAATTAAATATAATACACAAGTTTTTCTAAAACTTCATATTGTTTCATTACTTGTCGACGCACTATAATGAATAAGAACAATATTAAACTATTATGACATGTTCAGATACAGTTTTGTTCTAGTAGGTACTCATAATATTGCAATGTTTGCCTTATTAACTTGAGATGTATTTCAACGTGCTGATACGTCATTGCCAAACCGAATACATGTGAGCACATTGACATGCGCATCAAGCAAATATTTAGATTCAAAATCTGTTCAAATTTTTAATAATAATGTATTCACTTATTAATTAATACTAATTTAATCGAAGAAAGGCAGAAAACAGTTAACAAACACGATAGTATTAATTTTTAAATTTTATTCAGTAAAAAAGAAAGTTACAGGATATGTTTCCCTTGGTTAAATCAAATAAACCAATATATTCTGGCAGAAGATATACCAGCTTAGATGCAATTTACTTTCAATCGACAACATGAATTAGTGTACAGTCATAAATAGTAATAATTGAGTGCCACTGTCAACTGTCATTAAGTTAATTCGGTTAGCAATCGTAGTAATTTTCAAATTAACCTTGACATGCATGCTTATTCACAGTGTTCTGTTCGACTCCTTAATAATAGAACGTTCAGGGGCCTGCCGGCAGGACAATTTGTCCTACCGGCAGGACAATTTGTCCTACCTGTCCTGCCGGCAGGCCCTAAATCGGAAAGTGTGATTTTACATATGATGCTTTACTTTTAGCAGGACAACATTGTTGCCAATGAAAAGAACGCAACATTTTATCTATTTGTTCGGGTTATTACAAGAATAGCATATTCAACCAGTGTCTTTTAGTTAACAGTGGCGTGTTGGGTTTATATTTATAATAAAAATTAACAAAACTGAAGAAAATGATAGGGGTTTTCCAAATCAAACATTTCAATGACTGGAACAACAACTGGAGTGGCTCGCTGTTCGGTGCTGACTATAAAACGGCGGTTTGTTGTGATGTAGTAAAAAAGGTATCCAACAACTTAGTGACTGTTCTTTAGGATATTGACAAACAACAAATTATGCGATTTGTTCCATTCATTCAGTGGTGATGAGGCGATTGAGTCAGGAGATGAACAAGAAGAAATTATATCAAATCGATATATCGATTTGGAAAAAGTTACTACCCATGTCATGTAGTCTTTTGTTTGTACTAAAATGAATAATAAAGTTTATTTTCAATTTTAACGTTTCTACTTTTATAAACAACTTTACTGTTCCATGTAAAAATATTGAAACCGATTAATTTACTAAGCAGGTGGTAATTCTACGCCTATGGAAATTATGCACGTACTACTGGAAGAAATAAAGTTCTGTCAGAAGGACAGGATGAATTAAAAATCGAATACCTTCCAACAGCACCGAGAGGCGTGTCCAATCGTCGTGCTGGAAGCTCCTTCCAGCAGGACAGTCGCTTGGACGTTCTATAATTAAGGTTTAAGTATATTTACATGTTCCTTATAATTTTTTTAAATTACGATTAGTAGTAAACCAGTAAGTTTCAATAGTTAGCTTCCATTAATTTTGTAAATATGTATATAAATAATGACAATAGAATGGTTTGTCATAGAAACGTCAAAAG
Source organism: Limonius californicus (assembly GCA_014611495.1). NCBI lineage: Eukaryota > Metazoa > Arthropoda > Insecta > Coleoptera > Elateridae > Limonius > Limonius californicus. The sequence goes on along the minus strand of JABXWE010056760.1, from coordinate 7,897 downwards.
CTACAGTTTGCATTTAATGTGATCATTATAATTTTAAACAGGACTTACTTAGATAAACTTTTATTCCGTTACCTAATCAACATATGGTTGTGCCTATTTGCATATCAAAGTTTGATTTGCAAACAAAAAGCCTTCCGTAAAATAAATATAATTAAATATAATAGCATTTACCGACAGGAATGTCAAATGAAAACTGAAAGCGAAATATCTGAAGCAGAAAAGTAATACTACTAGGCGTTTTCTTCTCTTCCGTTTAATGGAAAATTTCCCTAAAGAACCGTTTGCTTGTAAAAATAATTACGTGAGAAAAAACCGGGTAATTCATTGAAGTTTATAAATATGACAAAAGCAGTTAAAAGACAAATGCTTACTTGAATACTAAATCATAACATTTATATATTGTTGTAACGTTATCTTGGTTGCATATATTCATCTCACCGCAGCTTAAAGTAACGCTATGGGATACTAATGAGCGATCAAAAAGGTTTCAAATAAGGGTTGGCTTAACCTCAAAGCGTATCTAGTCACAATACAATGCATTTTTAAAAGTAAACAAATAAAGACATCCATATAAATATTTTAACCAACACAAACAACAAATATATTATCATAACCAGATTAAACAGATTTTGACGAGTGAATAAACTATTTCAATTTGACAGTTGTTTAAATTACTACAACTATATAGTGGATACCCCATTTTCTACTTTTCATCGAAAATTGTACTGTCTCAATGAGTAGAAAGGCACTCGAATTTCCCCCGTGTATAATAGAAGCATGTAAATTTGCATAGCGGAAATAATATTCAGAAAATAAATACTAACAATGATTTCCTTACAGACACTTGAAGAATTCTCTAGTCAACTCTGTAATACTCACCTATTTCTAGATCGTATACTACGAAATGAATTATTCTGTTATTCTAACCGTCGGTATTTTAAAATGATTATTCGAATTCGGAAATCATTAATAATTGATAAAGTCACTATTATTAATATTGTAGTGCTACACCGTAGTTCCATGATTTCAAAATTTTACTGAGAGTGCAAAAGATTTGTATTGTTATATAATATAGCCAAGTGTTTTTACCAAAGTGAAGTTGATTAAAATTTCTGATAATTCTGTTCGTATAGTACAATATTATAATAAAATGTTGTAAATCTTTTTAGTACTTGGGGTAAAATATCAAAAACAATGGCATCATCAGTTGTTGAAATAAATAATAAAAGAAGAATAGAGAATTAACAATATTTGTTGTCCAAAAAGCAATTATTGTGGAACGCAAATGCATAATATAAGTTGTAGAGTTTTCGTACACATCAAATACATTTATGGAGTCAAGGTAATTGCATAAATATAAATATTGTATGCATTTTTAAGTTTTGAATTAACTGCCTTCATACTCATTTATTAATCTTACCAAATACTTAAGCAAGTTTTTGCTTACACGTAGTTACGTGTGCCGTACTATTGTTCAATTATTATGTGTCATCAATAAAAGGCCTGGGTACAGATTAATAGAGAACTTTGTCCGCATCTTTTTGTCAGGTTGTATAGAGCCAAATCAGAAGGTACCATAAGTTCAAAAAGTAATTACATAAGGGTTGGCCATGGAAAATAAAAGTAAGTCTAATGCAAGCTTCAAAATTCATTAACTGTCATCACTGTTGTTGTTGTCATAAGTTTATATTGAAAATTCAATTAATATACAATTATAATGATTTTTACAATAGAACATAAAACATTAATGATTAAATCTTTTCGAAATGGTGTTCGAGAGAACGGCGAATGGATTTACAGTGCGGTGCCATGTTTAGAGGAATTTCGGCAACAATTTTCCCATATTGCCGTCCTCGAAGGAGATTTTTACAGCGCACTTACATACATGTCTTGATAGAGATAGAGCTGGAAGGCCAAGAGTTCGTACTCAAAATACAGTTGATGATGTTCGTCAACGTTCGAACGAGCAACCCACTACATCACTACGTACACTTTCACAAGAGACTGGCTTATCATTAGGAACTTGCCATACTATTGTCAAAAAAGATTTAATGCTGTTCCCATACAAAATTCTTGCTTTACATGAGTTGCTGTCAGCAGATCACAATAAGAGAATTTTGTATTGTCAGTGGTTCCTACAAAATTTAATGAACAACGACGAATTGCTAAATTTAACGTTTTTTTCTGACGAGGCCTGGTTCACCCTTTCGGGTATATAAACTCACAAAATATGAGGTTATGGAGAGCTGCAAATCCGCATACTTTTCGCGAATCTCCCCTTCACCCGTTACAAGTTGGTGTTTGGATTGCTGTGTCTCGAAGACGTATTATCGGACCCATATTTGTCCACGAAACTGTTACTGCTCAGAGATATCGGAATATTGTACGTGAATTTATTAATCAGCTTCATGAAGATGAGCTCCAGCAAGTCTACTTCAAAAAGAATAGCGCGACGGCCCACACCGCTCAAGAGACCCTCAATTACTCTCGTGAATTTTTTGACGATCGAATAATTACTTTACGTTCAAATTCAGAATTTCCACCTAGATCACCAGGCTTGACTATTTTAGATTACTTTATATTCCCTTATCTGAAAAATAATGTATACAAAACCTCTATTAACACTATCGAGGAACTGCAAAACAGAATTACGGAACAGTGTGCCAATATAACTCCTCAAATTCTTATAAATGCTTTTAATAGTATGAAAAGACGAGTAAATTTGTGTGTGCAGGGAAACGGTGGTCATTTGAACAACTTCTTTAGTTTTTATGTTTATTTTTCTGTACGTGTGGAATAAAAAAATTATAATTTCCAATTTTAATGATTACCTACTTGTTATGATTTGTTTAATAGTGTAGTAATTTAGTTGTTCCTGTTATCGTCTAAATTGAAATAATAGAACTCATTTCTTCAAAAAGTGATTTATTTACATTTACCATGCAACTTAACCTAACATAACACTGCCGGTTAGCTACTGGCGCTTTCGCTAGATGGCGCTAGAAAGGCTGTGCCTAAACGTCAAATGGTATATAAAGCTTGCATTAAGCCGGTCCCAGACACATTGCGAATATTCGCAAATACAGGCATTCGCGAGTAGTGTGGGGCAAGGCATTTGCACTACGTGTATGCTCGTACTCGTACTCGGGCTGTTCCCATCGGTTGTCGGTAAATACAACACGAGTCAAAGGAAAACTACATACGTTTTTCCTGGTAATCGCACTCGCCGTGGAGCTCCCAGACTATTCGTGAACCATTGCGATTACTCGTGTATACTTCCGATTGCTTTGTTCCTTGACTTTATTTTTAGTTATTGCATAGCAGTACGACGCGACGACGCGCTTATGTTATTACTACTAGTCTGTTTTCGGCTCGCGAATATTTTGCGTAGCTCGTGGAACCTCGCGATTAATAACGAGTCTGAATCACAAGCATTCCCGAATGTTAATTGTACAAGTATCTACGAGTCGTGTGGGAGGTAGGACTGGGCATTGGCTATACTCGTAAATAATCGCACTCGTGAATATTTGCGATGTGTCTGGGACCGGCTTTAGAGATTATTGTATTATTCCATGGCCAACCGTTATGTAATTACTTCTTGAACTCACGGTATAACTAAATTGAATAGAAGCAAAAGCGGTGCTAAAGAACCGTATGGGTGTTTTAATAGGTTTTGTTATACCATTAAATCTTTGATCTCCTGTAATTGCGTAGTTGTTTAAAATAGGATCTATCTTCATTCGACATTTTTTACTTAAAATGGCCGGAGCATAGTTATAAAACACCTTGATAAGTACTCCTTTGTTTAAACTTGTCTTGCAGCAGTTCTTTTTCTTTGAGTTATCATCCAAAATAAATAGTAACATACTACATTACGAGGCAATATGGCCAGGTAACAATAGCTATTTATGTAACTAGTTATGAAAAGGGTTATTTTGTGTAACGAAATGGAATATTTACAGGACGAGCGAGCGTAGCGAGCGAGATTCTGAAAAATGACATGAGTTACACAAAATAACATTTCATAACGTGTTGCATACAAGATTTTATCTAATTTTGACCAAAACATAGTTTTATAATTTTCCAGTTGATCTGTCATTAAACGTCGTAACTAATTTTCTTAGAAACACCATATGACGTAAGTCGTATTAAATTAATAATGACAGATTCCATGCTATATTACCTGGTGATGAAATGAATTTTTCATCACTGGTTACGAAATATTTTTCATTACGTAACTAGTTACGAAAAATAAAGCGTTTCCTAACGTCAGACAGTTTTGAAAAGTGTCACTTTATGTGTCAAAATTAGATAAACTAGTTTTACATTAATTGAGAAAGCATTCAGTAAAGAGTGTGGTAACTCAAAAGTTGAGAATAACTACGTTTCCAAATTTATTTTTTGTTTTACCTGGCTAAAATAACACCTTATGTATTTGAAAATGATTCTATTAGAAATTCTACACAAAATTTCAGAATATTATTTGATAGGGCTTTGCGATGCCGCACTAGGTAACGTTCCTGTATATTGTTCAATAAAAGTTTACACCGCCCGCAATCGAACGCTGTCACTTAAACAACCAGAAATTTTGGGAATACGTTTTCCTAATGAAACACCCTGTACTTATATTTTTGACAATTAGTTTTTTATACTGTTATGATCTTAATTGTTGTTTAAACGAAAAAAAAAAAGAAAAACGACACTATATTTAGATTTTAATACGCTGTCCAATTATCCAATAATATACAGGATGTTGCATTAGTAAAATAACAAATAATGATTTTTTTTCAAAACTATTACTGATAACTGTTAAAAAGTTTAACATTTGAAGTCAGTTAATGGTTTCTGGAAATAGTTATCCAATAATGAACATAACTTTACAATTTAAAATGCACCATTGTTTCTTCTTTAACAACCAAAAGAATCTCCAGTTGCATGACAGCACTGGCAAGTTAGTATTGTAACTGATCTGCTGTTTACTCTAGATTGCATTCAAAAGACATACTCTGTGTGTAAACAGGAACAAATAAAAAGTATTAGTTTCGCCACTATGAAGTAGAAACAGCACAGCATGCTCCAGCTTTTCCCTAAAATAAATATTGGTGATAATAAAGTAATATTTTTATTACTTTACATCTCTTTCTACATTAATACACAATATACTACTGCCCATGTACTATGGTGTACGGTGTACTGATGTAACTACTATCGATATTTCAGCTTTGTAGTCCTTTTAACTATTTTATTGTGAAGATAAAATGCTGCGGAATAAGAAGGAATGTTCCAAAATTTTAAAGCCAACATTATGAATGACAGCCATTATAACGGGAAACCTGTGAATAGGAAGATAATACTGAGGGAACAAAATACTGCACAGCCATTCCTTTCCCCTCACTAGCATCCCGAAATTTTCCATTTCAAATTTGCGTAATACTGCCTTGAAGTTATAGCTCCACGTTGTAAGTCTTCAACAAGCAAAGTTTCCTTTGCTTCCCAAAAAAATATCATCACGATCTTGTTAGCGGACGACAAAACTTTGATTTGCGCGTTGAAGAAGAATTTTACTTTTTAGTTTCTGGAACACAATGGAGAATCCACGACCTTTCCACAGTAACAACAGCATTCTGTGAAGTATTTCACTTTAGTTTTATAGCGCTTCAATAGAGACATGAGCATTTCGAAAACGCATCTTCCAAATAACGTTTTCACATGCACACTATATATATTCTATTAAATAACCGTTTTTGTAAGACTACCTACATGCACATTTAGAAGGATCTTTATCAGATTTAAATAGCACCACTACCTTTTAATAATATTGTACGAAGGAAACGACTCGCTTGAATTAATGTTCGTGTTTTCGTAGATATATATATCCATTTATGTCTTTTATTGCGTAGGCCTTCAATTACTGCTGAAAAGGTAACCTTCGTAATTCTTCCTAGTTCTCGTTAGTAAAATTTGGTTCCATCAATTTTAAAATGAAATAAAAGGAACTAAAATAGATATGTTAGGGTGCTGCATGTATTTTAAAACCAGTAGTAAAAAGACCGTAAACATGATAGGACTAAAACAGTACAAGCAATATACAGGGTGCGAAAAAAAGTGTCACACACTTTGAGGAGTGAAAGTATGACCCAAAATATGACGAAGAGTTTTAATGAATGTGGGTCCGCAAATGGACGGTTTCGGAGTTACGAAACATTTTGCGTTTACTACTTTGTTACTATGTACAAACGAACAAACAAATAATTATAATGTAATTTATGAACAAACAGCAAAGGCAAAAAGTCAAATGAGATGTTCAAAGTGTCCTCCCTCCATTTCAAGGCAGGCATGACATCTCCGCCGCATGGACATTCGAACTCTTTCGAAAACACCCACACTGTCTCGGATTCGGTGGCATCCCTGATCTACTCGTTGCTGCAGCTCATCGAGGTCGTTTGCAGGTGTAGAGTACACTAACGCTTTCAAATATCCCCAAAGAAAGAAATCAAGGGGGTTTGAATCGGGCTATCTTGCAGGCCATGATACAGGTCCGCCCCTTCCTACCCATCTTCGTTCAAAACCTTTCGTGTAAATTCTCTCGAACAACAATCGAAAAATGCGCCGGAGCACCATTGTGCTGCAACCACTTTTGTTGCCTTTGGTTCAAAGGAATATCGTCTAAAAGATTACCCAGTGTACTCTGCAGAAAGTTTAAGTAACCAGCGCCTGTTAAAATCGGTTTGGTAAAACAACTGAACCCAGTAAATTGTCGCCCATAATACCCATCCAAATATCAATGAAAAACGTACCTGATGTTTGGATTCCATAATAGCATGGGGATTTTCATCGGCCCACACATGGTTATTGTGGAAATTTAAAACTCCATTTCGTGTGAACCCGATCTCATCAGTAAAAAGAATATTGGCAGGAAAATTGTGTGTGTACCTCGGCTGATATTCTCCGCAAACTTGTATATGGATTCTGCTAATATTGCCACTTCTGTCTCAGGGGTGCACACCGACCTTGGTCTCCCGGAATTACAGGACTGTTTGCCAAATGAACCAGTATCACGCAATCTTTGGTGCAGCCTTACAAAACAACGAACTGAAGGGATCTGGCGATTGGGATGAGCGTCAACATAATAGACGTAGCGCTTCTATAGCATTCCCATTAGCACGACCATACATGACATGCATGTCGGCTAATTCAATGTTAGAGTAAACAGGCATAGCGAGAATTCGAATTGTGCACTAACCACTGAATGTCAACCTGTATGTCATACGATAAGAAAAAAAAGAGAAGCGAAAAAATGCACAACTGCTAGAAAAGGGAATAATCCTTTGTATCTCCGAAACCGTCCATTTGCGGACCCACGTTCATTAAAACTTTTCGTTATATTTTGTGTCATACTTTCACTCCTCAAAGTTTGTGACACTTTTTTTAGCACCCTGTATTCTAAACAGACACATAATTATGTTTACTGCTAAGTGCAATTTTGATTTACATTGTAAAATTGTTAATCGCTTTTAATTTCTCATAAATTATTTTAATACGTCTGCAGAATATAGGAGAGATGTACACTTTTATTGAACATATTTTACAATTGTAATTTTTACAAGAAAGAGAGTAGAACGCGTACTTCTGAAGGGAACAAAAACTGTTTGTTTTCTAATTGTGTAAAAATAATTATCACATACTACTAATTCGTAGAAACATAATTTAGATAACTGCAATTTAAATTAAAATGTATCTTAATCCAGTTTTATAATCGAAGAATTGAGAATGTATTTATAAAAATCAGTAAATTAGAATACCATCATATTGCTGAAATTGTGACACCAAAAGGTAAAAACGTTAACGTATGGGGAGAGAAACTTAAATTCTGGTAAAATGAAAAGGGATTTTCCAT
>JABXWE010056758.1:0-15707 GCA_014611495.1 Limonius californicus | reverse complement strand
ACCAATCTTAAAAACCAAAAAGTTACCAAAAACAGTTTAATAATAGAGGATTTTATTACCAAAAACAGTTTAATAATAGCCTCCATTATTAAACTGTTTTCGGTATCATAATGGACCTATTATTAAATCAAAGTAGATAAATATAATTTTAAGTTCAATAATAAAACGACTATTGCAGGTAATATTTATTTGAAACCTTGCGTTGCCTATTTGAACCAAATTACTAAAGCCGTCCCTGTAAATCATATAGCGAAACAAAATGCTTCATGTACAGCATTTAATTAACTCTTTGTTTGACGTCGGTCTGAATTTCTCATGTGTGTAGGACTTTTTAAATTCTGAATTTGTCGACCTCACACTTCAAGTAGTCTAGGTCAAGTTCGGGGGAAATAGTTATTTAAATATATCTCTTATTAATAAAATATTTGTTATAACATTTGGTTGTTATATTTATGTCGGAACTAGATGGTGCGAACATCTTAGAATTTTATGTCTGCTAGTGCTAATACAGAAGGAAGTTGATTAGATTAAGGACGTTGTCTTGTTACAAGAAAAAAGAAAGCAAGGGAACCTGAAACTCGATTTTATTTGAGGAACTCAATAACCAGCGAAGGTTTGACCTTTACGTAGATAATTGTCAATTACTTAATGAAACACGAACGCGAGGAAGAGTTGTAGTAGATTGTAAAGGTGATGTTCCTCAGTTTACTTTTAATAAAATTGTTTTCCATAATTGGAAATTAACCTATAGTAAAACAAGACATTTTTGTAATATTGATTGGATAGTTTTATAAAAATATTATTTTTTAAGGAAAGAATCAAATCATTGTTTCCATAATTTTTAACTTGCAATAACCGCAAAAGTTTGTTTCATTATCTTGTAGGGAACGTTTAAAAATGCTTTGCACAGGTACAGGGTGTTTCCATTAAAATTATAATCGAAATTCCGTAAATGTTTACCAATTTAAATTTGCCAAAAACTAATTCTATGTGGAATTTTATGTCTATTTAAAACATTATTATTTGTTATTATTTCTAAATAGAGTGTGTCCTAGATTGAGTACGCTACCATGGGGTTTTTATTATTAAAGATAGAGATGTGTTTAAATGGGCAAAGTTGTGCAGCTTTGAGTGCTGATTCAGACTGCGTTGAGAAAATTCCCAAAATTTTAGAAATTCTTCCCAAAAAACTGAATATATTTTAATATTTAGTAGTATTTGTAAGTTTTTATTTTGCTCCCTTTGTTTCCAAAGTAAACTTAACTTGCACCTTCGGCAACTAAGCAGACGTTTTCAGTAGAAACTTGAACTAACTACAGTAACTTGGCTGGGGAGTACCTCTGGAGATAAGTCTTTCACCAAGTCAACAATTGTCCAATCCTAATAATCTAACCCGTTAGGGACTTGACATACCTGCAGGAATTTCTCACAGCAAACAATTAAGACCCTGAACAAATGAAATAATACCTTATGCTAAATAGTCTCTGTATGTCCCAAAATTTTCAAATAGACTTCCACAAACTTCTACGAACAGCATGAGGGTATTGGAATGGGTAATAATCGATCTCCAGTTGTTGCAAATCTATTTACGAGTAATGTTGAAATTGCAGTTAAAAATAATACAAAATACTTCCCCGGGTGTGTATCAGGTATGTGGTTGACATGTTTTCTACTACTAAAAACAACATCCATGATTTCCTTAACCAACTAAATTCCAAATTTCAGTCATTAAAATTCACGTGTGAATTAGAAAGCAGAGAACAGTGACCGCTTCTTGACGTATTAATTATTAAAAATAACTGTAAAGGATTAAAATTTGGCGTTTACAGGAATGAAACCAATGTAAACAAATTTATAACGAATGATTCTAATCATTGTTTTCAACATAACATAGACTACTTACCTTTCCATTAAATCCAAATCGATACGGGACTGAATATCCGTATATCAAAATATTGCTTCCTACAATGGTTTCTCTCTAGACGTCATTGATAATTTAATTAGAAATCGTAAGTTACGATTAAATGTTCATAATTCCACGATTTTATAAAGTTCCCACTGTGAAGGAATTATCAGAAATATAATTAAAATTCCGTTCCATCCCTTAACCAAAGGTCTTGATGAAATGTGCAAACAATTCCAAAATTGTATTTTGTTCATTTAACAACGCTCGGAATTTGTTGGAAAACCCTAAAGACAAAGTGAAAAGTTTGGAAAAGTCGGGGGTTTACGAAATTAACTGTTCTCACTGTAATAGAAAACACATTGGGCAAACTAAACGTAATATTAAGAATAGATTTAAAGAATATGTAGTTCATTTGAAAAATGATAGGTTTGATAAATCAATTGTTGTCCATCATATTTACGAGGCGGGACACGGTATAAAACTAAAAATGTAAAATTGTTAAGGGAGGTATCATTAACAAAAAAATTGAATTGCTGTGAGAGCATTCATATTTTCAAAAATAGGGGGGATCCTGTAAATGCAGATAATAGGCCAATTCCTATCTCTGATTTAATTCATTTGGTGAAAATAATTTTTTAACCGCTTAGGCGTAACGAACCCTAGTTCCTAGAGCCTTTGTTTGTTAGATTATAAGCATTGTACTTGCCGAAGGACTTAGTTCCAGAGGTATTCCTCAGCTAAGTTACTTTAGTTAGTTCAAGTTCCCACTGAATATGGCAGCTTAGTTGCCGAAATACGTATTTAGGTGTTCTATACATCGTGGTGGTAAAGGGTTTTCCAAGTTACTTAACGTGTATTTTTTCATGCCTAATTGATTCAAAATTAATACACCTAATATTTGTGTTATTTATTATTCAGATATATATTACGATGCTTCGTTGAAAAGAGTAAAAAAAATGCTACATAACCATGCAAAAATCGAATATGGCGTCCATTTAATATTGAAAAGTTGTTACCACTATCTCGGAAATTGCCATCTTGTATTTTATTTTGAAATCATTTGTAAGTGTGCCTTATCAAATCAATTAACTTTCACATTAAGCATTTTTTTCATATCTTCAAGAATTATGGCGCTATTTGATTATAAAGAAAATAGCGATTTTCAGTTTTCTAGGGATAATTTCTAAACTATTCTGAATCAGCACTCAAAACTGCATAACATTGCCTATTTAAACAAATCTCTATCTTTAATAGTAAGAAAGATGCCCATGGTAGCATACTTAATCTGAGACACACTGTATACAGTATACAGCACAATATGAATGGAGCGATCTCGTAAACGGTAAGAAACAGAAATATGCTTTAATGAGAAACATTACGACCGTAACATAATCAGCTATAACTATTGTCCCCTTTCCCTATATTAATTTTAACAAGATACCGCATGTGAGTGATCAAACAAAACAAACAAGAAAACGAAAAACTGCATTTATTTCAATTCAGGTTTAATAAATCCTATTTTGCAACTTATTCGGTTAAAGGAAAAACAGTAAATAGCAGACTCCAAGAATTAGCCAGTCAAATCACCGGAATTAACCACAATTAAGGAATGAATAAATGACTTCTACTAAGAAACGTTTAATACCGTGCGTCATATTCGTGAAGATATTCTCCTATCGTTTTGAGGAACGTTACAATCAATAATAGAGACGTTTGCATCATAAATAAAAGTGGTAGGTCTGAGCACAATTTATATTTGCTTGTGTTTATTGTTTCAAAGTTCATTTTCCTTTACAAATAGTAATTTAAAAATTATTTTATATTAATTTGATTAGTAGCTATGTTAGATGTTTTGGTTCTTGTATTATGAGTTTGAATCAATATTGCGTAATACATATTTTTATTTTTTTCGTCATGCATTACTATATTAGAAGGGTTCAGTATAACAGAAAAAATTAGTTTCACCGTGCTGCTATGCATACAAATCCAGCTAGTACAAGAATTATTATGTAGTTTAAAGCAAATTAAATGGTAGGTACTTATATTTGACTATAGCAGCAACAAGCGTACATTTTTTATAGTTATATTTCATCTACAATTTTGTTATTTAAAAAGATTCACTCATCCAATCTCCATTGGAATAAATATAAATAACTGTTTTTTGTTTGGTTCGTTTGCTGATTTGCAGCCATCTATTTATAGGAAACAGTTTTTCTACGACAAAATCATTTTTTGCTTATACGTAATTGTGATATCGAAACCGTACAACAAGAAAGTTGAAAAACAGAAGTTTTTCCAATAGCATAATACCCGCGTTTTTAATGTTTCAAAAACAAAGTTGATGTGAATATCTTTAAATGTGAATATATTCTAATAAGAGAAATCTGTTTAAAAAGTTACTTAATAATGTTAAGGCCGCAACCATTCATAAAAAGAAATATTTCATTTTTTATGCTGAAAAATTAAGAAAAATTTCAAAATGTTAAATGCGGATTCTATGGCTGGTACACTTGCCATGTAGTGGCGAGAAGATAGGGCTATGCTTTTCTAATGGGAGAATTCATGGCAGTGTTGCCACTACCTCTAAGCTTTTAGCAATAGTACCTACGTCTGATTGAATTTCCTGAAACGTAGTAAGTATTCAAAAGTTCTCAAAATATGTAGCGGTTTTAAAATAAATACCTACCCTAATAGTTAATAATAAATGTAAAATGTTTGAGGTCCACTGTTAAAAATCATCTTCAATGGCAAATAGTACTTGGCAGCCTGCCCTAGGCAAATTTGTTTTTGAAGGTTTAACATTTTAATACTTTGTGTGAAATAAATTAAATTTTTACCTGAAACAAAATTTACAACTAAATTTGTCAACATTGTATTTGTATCTTTCCCGTACTGCATAGCAAATGTGAAACCAACTATAGTAGTTGAAATAACATTTTCTTTCCATTTAACACAGTATCCATCTTCTACCTTTAATGAGATTCTCTTGTATGCCGCCCTTATCATGATCAAACTGTATACTGTGTACATATAAATTTATTTTCTTTAAAAAAGAATAACTTGTATATTTTAAACATTTGAATTTGTTCTTTCTGATTAAGAATGATTAAGAAAATTATTGAAAGGCACGTGATCGTGATAAAGTTACTCCTATTATTATTTAAAATACGTGGCGTTTTGTCCGCGAATTTATCATCACGTACATGGTATTGTATGACATAATATTGTTTCTGTAACTGAGTTATTAAACATTTACATCGTAGGTCTTTCATAAGATTCGTGCAAAAAACTACTGTATATGCACCCATAGAAAGTGTCAGTCAATCAACAGCGGTTGCTACCAAATTTTGAAAGAGTCGATAATACTGTACATGGTTTATTGAAAATCTCAACCGTTTTATATGTGACATTTTTCAGAGATAAAGCATAGTTCCCCTTTTGTAAAAAAATCTGTACGAACATATCTATTATAGCTGTATTATCTAATTAATTTTTGGGTGACTATGAAACAGTTGGGTGTTTCAAGCAACTGCTAAAGAGTTCTTCTTACTTATGAGAAGTATAGATATCAAGGGAAAACTGAGAGCAGATATTTAATTTTTAGTTGCCAAGATATACCTACAGCTTTCGAAACCAATAAATTTGGATGAACAGTAATGCCCCATTTTATACTGCTCAAAATGAATTAGGGATCTCTATTATATTTGAAGCTATTTTTCACTTTTATTTTTTTTGCCAATTTTGGTCGCAGCTACCACTGACTTTTGACTTTCTATTTTTTATTTTAATGACATAATATCTACAAATTTGACACCGCGGTGTGAAATCGTTATCTTACTAAACATCAGTTTTGCAATTACCACCTACGTGATATTTTATTTAAGGATTTAGAACAGGTTTAAGATTTCTTATATTTTTAACATGGATCATCAAGGGAGAGGTATTAGAAGACGTTTGACTACAATAGAATCGTCGACTGTGATTGCCAGGATAAGGGATGGAGTTCCTCAACGGTTGCTGAAGTTGCTGAAGAGCTAAATGTAAGTCAATCAGTAGTTTCCAGAACTTGGACGCGCTTTCTTGAAACTGGAGATGTTAAAAAAAGGCTTTATGGACCTCGAGCACGCAAAACCAATAACAGGGAGGACAGGATTTTGGTCCGCAATGCTATTCTAAATCCACGTTTAACTGCTAGAGACCACTCAAACTTACTGTTTAGGCAGATTCAACGTAGAATATCTACTCAAACAATTCGAAACCGTCTGAGAGAAAATGGTATAAGGTCCAGAAGGTCTGCTCAAGTACCTCTCCTTAATCCCGAACACCGTAGATGTCGAAATAATTTTGCAAGACAGCACGAAAATTGGGGCGCGGAAGAATGGACAAATGTGTTATTCTCAGACGAGTCGCGGATTCGTTTGAGTAGCTGTGATGGTCGTGTAAGAGTGTTCAGAAGGCAAGGTCAGAGATTTGCAGACAATATGGTGCAAGAAAGCATACATTTTGGAGGAGGTTCCATAATGGTGTGGGGAGCAATTTCCATGAACGGTCGCACTGAGCTTGTTATTTTAGAAGGAGGTTCCCTAACAGCTCAGCGGTACATCGATGATATTCTAGAGCCTCACGTTATACCATATGCTGAAAATTATGGCGAAGGGTTCATTTATCAACAAGATAATGCCCGCCCCCATTCTGCAAGAATTGTTCAAGAGTACTTGAATGCACACAATATTCAGGTTATGGACTGGCCGGCGAACAGTCCGGACCTGAACCCTATAGAGCATGCTTGGGATGAATTAAAAAGACGGATTCGAGCAGAAGAAGCTCCTCAAAACATAAATGATCTAAGAAACCGTATTCTGCAGGAATGGGAGCAAATACCACAAGAACGTTTTCGAAATTTAATCAACAGTATGAGTAACAGATGTCGAAGTGTCCTATTTGCGAGAGGAGGTCATACCCGTTACTAGCTTTAACTTTAAAAAGGTTTCCTGAGTGTTTTCTTTATTTGTTGTGATTTCTTGTTTAGTACGTTTTTCGTTAATTTAATTTAAGAACTGTGTTAATCGTTTTATAATTATATTTATAATAAATAGTTCAATAGTCCGTTGATAACCACTGAAAGTTTCATTCCAATATAAGCAGCCTGTGAAAAATAGTTTAAAATATAATAGTGATCCCTAATTCATTTTGAGCAGTATATATAATATAATCCCAATTTAGGACCGTGCGAATCCCATTTACCTGCCTTCCGAAAAAAAAAATCTACCAAGACTATATTAAATTCCTGGTGAAGTTCTAGATAAAAAATACTGAAACAAGGTTTTGCACTGTATGTTCAACGCTGGCGTAAATGAATTATACCAGACAAAGATTATGTTAAAACACAGATATTTATAAATAAAGTTTCTGAGATCAATAATTTTGTTTCCTACAATAGCTCACTAAATCATTACATTATTACGTCCCTGTTTTTTAATTTCACATAAAACTAACATTTATACAAATTTTAAAGGGGTGGACAGTGTATTTCTTAAATAGGATGAGAAAAATACCATTGGTATAAAGTTTCGAGTTGTTTAACTCAGTGTTGAATTCATTAATAATAGTACCTCCTAGTAAGCCCGAGACAATGCAATATTAACTGATATTTGTTATTGTTTATTATGCTGATACCTCATCAATGGACATTGTTTATGATATTCCTTTCTAGAGCTAATTCCTTCTACATGGAAAAGTTTCATAGAAATGTCGAGGTCTTCTAATGAACGTACCATTATTATTATTATTTTTGCGAATAATTACAATTTTTATATTTCCTGAAGAATTTACTATAGAATTAGACCTTTTTAAAACCAAAAAATTGTATTCGTTTTCAAAGACGTATTTCTTTTCGCCTTAGTAATTAAAAACATGTAACACATTCAACGATGTAAAAATATACAAAGTGTTCCATATCCTTCCCTCTTTAGAGGTGTACATAAGTGATGACTTATTTCAGAGATACTTACTCAAAATCTACATGGAAAGAGTTTGAGCAAAATATGAATTTATAGAATTTTAGGGATATAAACGGAAATACAAGGAGACAGCTTGTACACTTGAAAATATTCAGTTTGATAATTCTGGCGTTATTCCTTACATTCACATCGTTTAAGACTTAAATTTCAAAAGTCTGTGTAGGAATCATTTGCCTAATCTCATATAAAGTAATTGAAGAGTTTTAGGAAAACTTTGCCGTGTAAATAATTCATGTAATTCTGAGATCTTAAAGCTTAAATTTATGTTAACATACCGTCTGTAAAGTCGCTCATGTTGACACTTGGGGCAGTCGTTGAAGGAACATCTATTAAGTTGGTAATTGTACTAGAAACATCTGGAAGCGTTGAAGCAGTGCTCGTTGTAGTTGAACTGCTAACCGTAGAGCTATTTTCCGTAATATAATTGAAAGGAGCAATAGTGGTCGCAGTGGAGGAAGCTTCAAGAGGTTTTTGAGACGTCGTTTCATTATACTCGGTGTTATTTAAAGCCGCACTTGTTGATGTAACCCCGGGAAGAATAGTTGAAAGGCTTGGCAATGGAACCCATCGATCTGGTGTTGTTATTGGCATCCAATCTAAAAAGGATTGTAAGAAGCATTTTAATAATAGATTATCATTAAATGTAAAAAGCTAATGTACAAGAATGAGTAAAACAGTTCTGTTGGAGTTTCCCATTCTTGAAATTGCCTCTGCATATTTAAGCAAGTAAATATCTTTCAAGAATATACAATGCAAACAAAAAAAAAAATATACAGACACTTTCACTATTTAGGAGTTGGAAAGTGTATTTTCGAGGTTGATATACCTACCCACGGAATAGTGATGATATCACTTATTTAAATAGTAGTGTAAAAATGATATTTATACTGTTGATGTTTTGAAAATATTTTTAGGAAAATATACAAAATATTATATAGAAAATATTGTTGAAGCAACAAGTAAAAAAAAATGTTAAACCACTTTCTGTTTAAGTATTTCATTAAAATACCAATTAACCGAATTGTACTACTGCAACGTCTTGAACTAACCAAACCATTGGTGCTTGCTAGCCAAGAACACGCTTCGGTTGATCCGGTTAGACGTGGGTAATTTCGTATAACTCACATAATATATGCTGATTTGTAGAACGCTTCGCATAATAAGATGAAAAGGAAGGAAGTACATCACAAATACAAAGACAGTAAACTCTGATAGGAGACTTCTTTATAGTCTAGTATAAGTAGATCCATTTAAATACTAGAACGAAACCCTACGAGTTATACAGTGTATGAAATCGAAACAATTCGAACCAAACGATATAGTGCAAGCAAACTAGTACGAAATGCGAATCTTGTGGTACGAATCGTTTAAAACGAACCCTTTTTGTTTAAAATCGTTAGCTGCATATCCAAAGAAAGATTCGAATGACCCATCACTAATCTACGCTAACAGTGTTTTATTTTTATAGCACGTTTTTTGAAATTTTGAATGTAAAGACACCCATTTATACATACACTGGCTGTGATTTTCGCCTGTTCTGTTTTAGACATGTGTAGACTTAAGTAGTTTGTCTTATGGGTATGAAGGAAAGTAATCAAACTTAGAAGATCCCAAAGACCAATTGCAATAATTAACAAAATCAAAATCTGCAAAGCAAGTTTTGAGAATATGTTTTCTTAATATTTGTAGCTATTTTACCTTTAGTGATTATCATATATAATACACGGCTTTCAATTAACTTAAGGTTTATCTCACTCGGATTTCCAAATTTCATTCGCTTACAGTAAATTCGTGTCGTTTCTGGTACAACCGGATTCATTACATGTTCTAGAAACAAGCTTAACAAATAATTTAAAAAACCTTTAGAGCTCTGCCGAATTTTTAACGAATCACATTATTTTTTCAAAATCTTAAGAGCTCTTTTCAAAATATGCTTTTAGATTTCAGAAATTTTGAATAACCCTAACATGTAGGTAAATCTGGCAAAATTTCCATATCCCAAATTATCGCGATCCCCAATACATTGCTATACTGGAAGTACGAGAAAGTAAAAAGAACATTTCTAATTCTAATTCTAAATTTCAGGATTCTCTATTTCATTATTTAAGCTTGATTCATGAAAATTTTAAACTACTGCACAATACGTACACGTACATATTCTTTAATATACGTTTCGAGTTTTGTGTGATTCTATAAAATACTTGTGAACAAAGTAAACGGTTTCTTATTTGCAAAGTTGGTGTAGGTTGCGCATACATTTGACAGCGGCCACCTACAATCAGCAAGAGAGATCTAAAACAAAAATGTGAAATTGTAACGGTAGAAGGTCCGAATGTTTACTTGATGTTTTATTTAGTATTTGGCAATTTATAACATAAAAGGTTAAAAAAACACGTTTTGCCGTTGCTATTGCAACGGATTTACTGGCAGCTTTTAGGAAAACTATTTATTCTATTTTTAAACCGTAAGAGCATACATCGACGAAGGGTTTTCATTATAGGGATTAATGATTATCCTGTACTTTATGAATCCAACTGGTACAGCTATGAAGGAAAATCGAATAATAATAAAAGTTGTACACATCAAAATACTATACGTGCGCATTTCCCCTGTCATGAAAGTCATAAACATTTCATTATACTTACATAAAACATGTCACTTTTTTTAGAACAGCTCATATCTCAGTATATTCTTTATTAGGGGTAATTTCTGTAATATTTTAACAACTTACAAAATGTTTACATTTCAATCTCGCAGATTCCCTTAATGACTGTTAGCAACGTGATACGAGGGCAGCCGTTTAAGTTTTTACAAAAACTAGGAAAGAACATTTTTTTTTGAATAAACTGGTTTATTGCTTTTCAAAATATTCGCCTTTAAGATTTATACACTTTTGCATGCGTTCAAACCAATTCTCGAAACATTTTTTCCACGCCGAAGCTGTTATCTCAAACACATGGTTTTTGAAGGTTTCAACGGTTTCTGGAGGTGATGAAAATAGCTGTTCATGCATTTTTTGTTTGACATTCGGGAACACAAAGAAGTCGTTAGACGATAAATCAAGTGAATACGGGCAATGAAATATTAACTCAATGTTTTTCTCCTTCAAATAATCAATTGTTTGATGTGCTGTGTGAGAGCTGGCATTGTCACGATGAAGGATGATGCGATGTTTTCGGTTGTTTTTCCTGATTTCGTCGAAGACTTTTGGCAAACAAATTATTGTATACTATTCAGTTTTATCTGTTCTTCGATCCTCTAAAGGAATGGTTGCGATATGTCCAGTACTACCGAAGAATCAATAAGTGATTATTTTCTTGGAAGCTGTTCGTGAACAAACAATTTTTGTGGGATTCGGTTCATCTTGGAACACCCAAACAGTAGATTGTTACTTAGTTTCCGGTTCATACGAATTTAACCAAGTTTCGTCACCTGTTCCGATGTTGTATACGGATTTTGTAGGTCCGATATTTTGAGCACTTCCTTACACCAATTAATGGAGAACATAATTTTTATAGCTAAATGCTCATGCAAAATCGAATGTGTTGCAGTCTTGGATATGCCTAAGGATGCCTCTATCTCACTGCCGATCTTCTTCAATCATGTTGAGCACAGCATCGATGTTTTTTGGAATAACAATCGATTTTGGTAGACCTTCACGAAATTCATCACTGACGGACGCACGACATCGACGAAATTCTGCAAACCAATTGTAAACAGTCTTTTCTGATGGTGCTTCATTACCAAAAGTTGAACAATTCTATGCATTATTGTTAATTAGGCCTCTACTAAAATTGTAAAAATTCATCCCACGAAAACCTTCACGTGAAATTTCCATATTTTCACAAAATTGCTTTTTTAAACGCTCATTGTAAACAAACTACTCGGTCAGTTTCTATGCTGCCACTGTTTTTACAATAACAACATCAAATTTGACGAAAATAGTAATAACACATCTCAATAACGCCACCTAGCGGTCGTTTCTAAAAACTTAAAAGGCTGCCCTAGTATGTGGACTCGAACTTCACATTCAAAATGGTGTTCAAAGAGGTCAGAAAATTAAATAACGTACGTGTTAACTTTAAGGATCTTTCAATAGGGTTTATGTATTTTAAATGACTTTCGTTTGTGAACTGTCACCATATGTTCATGAAATCTTCGCAGATGTCATGAGTAACCTTTGACAAATTATTATGTATGAATACACAGTTCAGCGTTTGAAAAGAACATCATCTTCAGCGATGAGGCATATTTCTTATTGAAGGGATATGTCAACAAGCAAAATAGTCACATACGGGAAGTATAAACCCCTATACAATTCAAGAGCAATCGATGCCTTCCGAAAAAGTGATGGTTTGGTGGAAAATGGGGCTGGAAGCATTTTGCTTTCAAAAACATCTTTGGAAAAGCTGTCATTGTCAATGAAGAACAATACTGACATGCTAACTTTATTTTTGTGGCCAGAATTGGATAATATACGAGGTCTGATCAAAATATATCCAGAATGGCGTTATTTAAAAAGAAATTACAAGATTTATGAAATTAATATTTAATCGCCTTCAAAGTAATCCCCTTCCGAAGGTAGCCACTTAATCCAGCGTTGCTGCCATTGCTCGAAAAATGTTTTAAATTCTTCTTCTGAAATAGCGAGCAGCTGCTTCGTCGTGTTCTGCTGTATCTGCTCAATTTTTTGAAATCTTTGCCTTTCAAATGGAATTTGATTTTCGAGAATATAAAAAAGTCGCCGGGAGCAAGGTCTAGCGAATATGGTGGCTGACGGATACGGTGCTTATCAAGAAACTACTACAACTGCACAAGTTGCGATGCGTGGGCAGGGACATTGTCATGATGCAATTGCCACTCGCCATTCTCATGCCGGCCTTTTCCGACGAACTGCGTCCCTCAAACGTCGCAGGGCTTGACAGTAATACTCCTTGTTGATTGTCTGGCCCGATGGAGCGTATTCTTGATGCACAATTTCCAATCGAAAAAGCAGTCAGCATCGTCTTAACATTGCTGCGGCTTTGTCGTGCTTTTTCAGGTCTGGGAGACTTTGGGGTCTTCCACTGTGAACATTGGGCCTTAGTTTCGGGATCATACTCATAAACCCACGTTTCGTCGCCAGTTACGATTGTTTTTACAAAGTTTTCGTCGTTTTGACGCACTCAAGCAACTCAGACATGATAAATGCGCCAAACAGTTACACATATGTCAGCAAGAAACATTCCTGTGAAACAACTGACTGAGCCAGGCCAATGTGATTCACAGCACATGTGTAGTAGATGTCAAGGTCACTTTATGCCAAACCACATCCCTCAGTGTTCAGTCATTGAAAACTTATGAAACCATTCTGGATACATTTTGATCAGACCTCGTATATTTACAGGATATCTGGTTTGAACACGACGGCGCTCAGCTCACACATCGAAAGGAACACGTCGTTTTTAACGAAATTCCCAACTGGTTTATCTTGAGATTTACATAAGTCAATTGGCCCCCGAGATGATGCGATCTAACACTTTTTTTCTAAGGCTACGTTGTCAGAAGTTGACGCCAGTAATAAACAAACAATTCAATAATTAACGGCCAATGTTCCTGAAATTATGCGTGACATACAGCCAGAATAATGTAAGGAAGTTATCTAAAATTAGAGTAATCGTGCTGAAGTGGTCATTTAAACGATAGTATATTCTCCACATGCTACCTCCATGAAATATAAATTTCAGATTTACGTCAAAAATCTAACACTCTTGTTGAAGCACCCTTATATCAAGAGACCAGATATGCATGCCGCACGGATCTCGGTGGTCTAGTGCGAGAACGCATTGGCCACTAGAGGTCACAGCAAATGCAGTCGCTCCGTTGGGGCAATCGAATCCCGACTGGGGCGACCGCATTTCGCTTAGTTAAGTTTAGGGTGCATGTTGTATGAATGTTTAGTATGTAAGGGATGCCCGCACCCCCTGAAGTAATGCGAAAGCGGTTCCGGGGGGGAACGGTAGTATGAATGTGTGGAAAAGAAAAGGTATGCATGCCGATATCACATTTCATAAATTTTTTTAATACTTTATGCAAGTAGATGGTAGTTCTAAACGATAGAAAATACGCTAAAATTGCATATTATTAATAAACTATTTAAATTTCACATTGGAAAATGCTATGGAAATTTGGGATTGTATCCCATTATTTAATTCCGCGAAATAGCATCTGGTCTGTGTCAATCCTTTATTATTCGCTTTTGATATGAAGTTACAAACAGTGTAATGTTGAATGGCTATCTTTAATTTTCAATGAGCATATATGTATGTTACGGTAAATATAGGGTGATCCTAAACATGTGCGAAATACTTTAACCATATATGGCTGAGATTATTTAACCTCTAAATAACCCAGTAGAAACAAAAAATATTATGTAAGTTCCTCCATGACGGCGCCAAATTAATAAAAAATTACTAAGTAATTTAGGGGTTAAATAACCTCACTAAACCTAGTTAACGTTTTTTCACATGTTTAGAATCACCCTGTATACGTTATTGTAATGTATATATTTTCTGGTGAATATATACCATTAAGTTAGGCTACTGCAAATATAATATACATTTTTCAGCCGAATCGAGGAAATTACCACGTTTGCCTAGGAGCTGTTAATGATCTCCGAGCGCTACAAATAGGATACATTTATAGGGTAGGTTGCAACTGTCAAGTGTCAGTATTATTTTGTCAACTGCTATTGTTTCATTATCAGTACGACTAAATAAAATAATTATCATAATTACGAAACAAGCTTACAATTTTATACATTTTACAAGAACTCATAATGAATCAATGGGAAGAAGTTAACAAATGATAATAAGAATTATAGGTTAACTTAAATAAATATTTATTTTGTAATAATAGTAAGTTTAGGTTTCCTCTGAGTGATCACATAATGTGTATTTATTTTCGCTTGTTAGAAGATTCTGAATATTTTATAATATGATCTAGGTATTTTGTTATTTCTATTATTGAAAAGCCAATGGACTTATTTTCTATATTTTCTTTAAATATTTACCACCCATTTAAAAGAGGATTAAATCTTATGTATTCTTATATCAACATTTTGCAAAACATTTCAACAACTGTACACGTTTAGAGGTAAATGTATGGTAACCACCTATTACTGAAATACTAAACGTAGATTTATCTAATGTTTATTTATAAGTAAGTACAGACATACGTACAATATTACCTAAAAAAATTAATAATCTTTTCGATACAAGTAGTAGTATACTATGAAGAATGCAAATGCATCTGCAAATTAATTAATGAAATTATATGTACAAGTTTAAATACAAATCTGCGTGTACCTATATTTATTAATGACTAGGAAAAGCACCAACGGATGGAAACTCTCCGATGACGGTGGTAAAGTAAGTTTCAAATTCCGAGAAAGGCACAATATATTATTATCTATATAACGATATTATTGCGAGGATATTGATCTTCAGACTCAATTGCATGTAAAAATACGTCTAAATAATGATGTAAACCCTCCATATTGTGAGTGTGGTGGTAGCTCAGTTGGTAGAGCGCTCGCTTTCTGAATAAAACGTCGATTCTGGCTTGGGTTCGAAACCCAAGCAGAACTATGCAGATTTATAAAAATTTAGTCTGCAACCCACCACACACAATTTCCCAATTCGGCTTGCAACCGTGGGATCTTAATGCTAAAAACCTTCTCTGGAATTTCTGTCGTTCGGATTCGACGTTAAACTGTAGGTCCCCCGTGTTTCTACCTTAGC
>JABXWE010056757.1:0-15601 GCA_014611495.1 Limonius californicus | reverse complement strand
AGGTATAAAGCCAACAAGTTGGAATATTTAAATGCAAACTGGCGACTGCTTCCATAAGAAAGCATTGTAAATATTTTCGGGGACACCAATTTGATACAACACTTGCGCATGTATATATCTGCCTCACATTGGCAACTACGCTGGGTGCCAGTTTTACCGTCATTAACGTTATTTTTATACAGTTTGGTGCCACTTTGTAGCTTTATGTAACGGTGCCAGAATATCATCTTGTATAATTAAAATATATACACAGGGTGCCATGTGGTCATTAGGTATAGCGGGTGCCACATGATACAAAACTTATGTATATATATATATATATACATATATATATATTCTGTTAGCAATATTTCTTTATAATAAAAAAATTTTGGTAAAATTTTGTGTAACCAAGTGGTGTTTGTTTATTTGTAATAGATATTTTCGTTCAGTATTAAAAAATGCTAAAAACTTATGGTATAAAGTAGGATACAATGTGTACCCCCTTGGTGATAGGCGTTTATTAAAAAGCTTGGTACCCCAAAGGTTAATGTGGGACGATATAATTTAGTCCGAGAAAACTGGGTTCATTATAACAATAAAAAAAATAACAATACTCTTCCTGTATATCGACACGACGCCTTTGAGAGAGTAGAGACTACGCTTCAGCCGACTATTATTACGTCAGGGTATTACCCCCTAGGTACTTATTTAAGGTTTATTCGACCGAAATTCCCTTTGAAAAAGCCACTTAGATATTATGACGGTCGAACTCGGGACATCTTGCGTCGCGACCAGCGGTTTTCCCACTAGGCTACGCGTTCTCTCTTTATGAAACTATCTGACAATATATTCTGTGAGGCTTTCGCGGTTTCTCGAACTGTCAATATTACAATTTACTTTCGGCTTAGACCGCGTCGTCATTTGGGAACTACACCCAGCATTATCAGGTATGGCCTGACCTGTAGCTCGTCTGCCTTTACACAAGCATTTGCTCTAGAAGTTTGAGCCATATTTGTTCGTAGGCCCTGCCTGCCTAAACAGGGCCGTGTGCTTATATTATTCAAACCTTGGGGCGGACAAGGATTTGAACTTAATGTATTTTGTATGCCAGAACAATAATACTTAATCGGCTTATGCCTGTTAGCTGTTTGCGAACCCATGCAAACCAACGTTTCGCAAGATAATCTGACAAATCTGACAATATTTAGTGTATCATTAGATATCAACATATATTGCGTGATCAATTGAAAAAAATTAACGTCGACTCGTCTTGACAACGGAATATTTTTCTTATCTTTAGATATCAGAACGTCTAAAGTTTAAATTTCATTTTACAGTTGAAATTTCGTTAAAAGGAAGTTACTACTTTTTTAGATTGAGCTGTACGTTTAGACCTTAATCTTTCAAACTGTTTAAATGAAACGTTAACATTTTTAGATTGTAGAGACGCTGTTTAGTTTGTTACTTCTTAAAGGGAATTACCATACAATCACAAGGGTGTAGTTCTTCGGTTTAGCTAGTTTAAAAAATATCTGAAATAAAATATATTCTGATTGTAGAAGGAAATGCAGTTGTATTCATTAAAGCAATTTCCATTAAATGAACGTGGGTAAAAATTAGTTATGAATATAATAGAATGTCGAGGGTTATGTTACGTTAGTCTGCCAAAATGTCATTTGATATCTGAATAATGTATAATTTACGGAATTCTAATTTTCCAATTCACGAGAATCATATTGTTCATTAGTACTGATGAACATAATTTAAATTTAAGCAGAAAGAGTTTTTTGCCAGCCCATACAGCAGATCCTGTGAGGTAAAGACCATGATTCAACTACAAAAATAAACTGGTGGATGCGTACAAATTTATGCTACAACTATTTTGTGTATTGTTGGATCCAAAGACGTACTGTGAAACTGTAAGCCTGTAATTATAATCATGTAAATAAATATCCGTTTTGTATACAGTGTCAATGAAAAATTAGAAATAAAGGCAAATCGAAGTAGACCTGCATCAAATACTACCCAGTTTGATGATTTGAGGGATAGTTTAATTGCTTGAAGTGTATCGCAAGCACAAAAAATATATTGTTTCCAGTGTAGAAAATGGATCTTGGCAAAAGCCTATATAAATGCTATTAAAATTGTATTAGCAAAACAGAGAAACATGTTGAGTCCGAGATTCGATCACTTTCTAGCAGATGCCGGAAAATTAAAGGCCACATAGCGAAAAAATTGCGGAAAATAGGAAACACAATAAGCATAGTAAACTTTTCACTTGCAGCTACGAGGTCGGACAAATATATAACGGAATTGATCAAATACAAAGCGTGTGAGGTAGCCATAGGTGAAAATACCTCTAGCGTCCTTCGAAGTAATCTCCCTTGACTTCTATGCACCGTTGACATCGACGATACAAGTCGCGGAAAGCCTGTTTAAACTTGTCGCGAGGAAGTGCGTTTAGTTCGGCGGTAACACTCCGTTGAATGTCTTCCACGTCGTCAAAGCGCCTTCCCTTGAGGGCCAATTTCAGCTGAGGAAACAGCATGAAGTCCGCTGGAGACAGATCCGACGAATAGGGAGGATGTTCTAAGACTGGTACATTTCTTGTCGCCAAAAATGTCTTCACAATCAAGGCAGAAAGCACAGGGGCATTGTTGTGTAAAAGGTGCCACTTGCCGGAGGCTGCCACATGCGGTCGCACACGTCGAATGCGTTTTAGCAAACGCGTCATGACACTCTTGTAATACAGGCTAGTGTCGGTGACAATCGGTGGCACAAATTCTTTGTGAATGATGCCTTCCTTGACTGTCCAAGAAAGTGATCAGCACGGTCTTCACTATCGATTTTTGGAGACGGCATTTCTTTGCCCTGGGAAACTTCTTCGATCCCGATTCCATGCTTTGTCTCTTGCTTTCTGGATAGCACTACGACTCGTCACCAGTAACAATTGAATCCAGAAAATTTGGGTCACTGTTGGTCCTGCCGACCTTCACGAAATCTGGCAAACCACTCGAAAACGCGAGTACGGGACATGTCCTCATCGCCGTACACAGTTTTCAACATCTTGAATGTCTCCGTGGTCGTTTTCCCCAATTTGAAACAAAATTTAATGTTCGCTCTCTGCTCCATGTTTGACTTGTGTCACATGTGACAGCTGGACTAACTTGTTCATTCGCATGCGCAGCCTACCACGCAAGTTCTGACAGGATGCCGTTTTAGCTATGTGTAGACGAAAGTTTCAGCTACAATTTGGATATGATTTGGAAACAGTCAGTTTCCTTAGCGTCCGCAGTAGTGCTAATGCCATTTCATGTTTGTCCGACCTCGTAGTTTAGTTATTCAAAATTTTGAAAACGGATCATCAACCATCTTGGAACAAATCGTTAACCGTTTTTTCGTCCCACTTCAGGGTACCAACCCCTTTTCTGCCACGTCTCCTCGGCAATAAGGTAGCAACACGACTTACAGTTTAACGTCGCAGCTAAATGCCAGTAATTCTAAAGACGGTTTTGACATTAATTAAATGTAAACAAATCGATTTAAGTGAATTCTGAAGAGATTTTATCACTAAAATTTTTTCTCGTTATTAATGTTACATGGTAATATATAACGAGTTATACAGGATGTCCCAACTAAAACGGTCCACCCTGAATAATTTTGTAAACATGATGAAATTTGAAATAATAGGCAAGGCAGGCCAACAACAGTTTGCAGAGAGACATTTTTCTTCATGTGAGTCATCTACTCTGCTGCATCCTCCTAGATCCCACCATCACCATCCCCAAAATTTTAAATGACAAGAGGCGTGGAGTTTATTTGAAAGGTTCTTCCGCTGTTTGTATAATTTGAAAAGTTTCTGTAATATTCTCGTTTTGAAGAAATATTAATTTAAAAACTTTCAAGAAAGTGTTCAGATTATATAAGTAAATCTACAAAGTAGCCACCACTATTCTACGTACAACCGACGTCAAAATTGTTATGTTCATTTGATTTTGCCGCTTCATCTGATTTAAAGTATCATTTTAATTGCCGCTCTGTAGCCAATTACTATATTATTATTTCCCAAATACAGTTTTAGTGAACATTTTTTTGTTATCGTGGTGAAATGCCGATTAATATTTTGTCTATGCGCTTGATCGTGAACGTTTGCTAGGAATTTCCTGCCCTCGACAGCAGCCCAACGTGTTAAATTATTCTAGAACTCTTGCAACTTATTTCGCAATATGATGATATATTTCAGCGGTTGGAGATTTGCGTTTCGTTTCTTTCGCCAGTCGACTTAACATTTCCTTTCGACCTGGTTTCTTGCGAAGATCTCAGCGCCGAAATCAAGTACTGCAAAGGCGGCTTGGGTCTTCGATGGGTGTCCATCGCATGAATTTTCATATAGCTGTTATCACCGTGAGGTGAACAGACCCATCGAAAAGTGTTGGATTTAAAGAAACACACTGGAATTTTAACCCTTGGAAGGCAATTCATTGCGAATTTGCTGATCGCCTTTGGCGGATTATTATCGAACCCCTTTCCTGTCCCTGGATGTGCTGCTGTTGCGACAAACAACTAAGAAGTTTGTCTAGCGAATATTTCGTTTCGAATTTTTCCATTTTCCCGAAGAACATCTTGGCGATTGCTAGTGCAATCGTGATCCAGTCTTCAGGGGCGTGCTTGCCACAATTGTGCCTCTCTCTACTCCGTACCGAATAGAAAACTAAGGTAAAACTTGCCAATGTACTGTACAGTGATTGTTTTCCCCGTTTATCAGTGTTTCGTTAAAGACTAGGAAATCGAACAGATTAATTTCCTTGTAATATTAAAAGTGAGGCAACCTTCAGTTGCCCAGTGTTTCATTATTCGATTAGGTTAAAGTTTAATTAATTTCTCTAAACTCGAACGTCACTGGTTGCGTAGATCTGTTAATTAAAGTAAATATCGCAAGCCACTGGCGGCAAGCTGTTTTGTTTGAACGTTCTAACTTCCCTCTGCGTTTAACTACAATTATTACCGTTTTGGATATTTTTCTTGTACCTAGTGTATTACCAATTTCAAACAGCTGTAGAATTATATTTGTCTTAAAATTTACCATATCATTTATTTTTGTGTATTATTTACTTTATTGTGTGCATGAACTTTGCAAGGTTTATCTACAGGAGGAGGCACAATAAAGGTGCATCCGATTCCCGTAAGCTGCTGGCTTCTCAGTCTTCCACGAGAACCTGCAATCAGCTGTGATTTGGAAGGTGGCGCCCACTAATTTTGACCTACTCTGTACACAACTAGGTGCGATTTCCCTCCCGTAAGCATTTCTCGTGAACTTCCCCTACTCCTCCGAGCTAAGCCTTTTTCCACCTATCCTGTTGCAGGTCGACGGAAAAGCTCGTTTGGCCCATAACAAAATACAAAATACAAACCAAATATTACAATGTTTGTTTTTCATTTCTATTTGTTTGTAAGAAGTGTAAAGAATTATCAAATGCAATTTCTCGTAAAAAATCTGAATAGTTTACATTTTACATAAAACGACAGTAACCAAATAGATATGTTTCTGTTCTGCAGATTTGTTTACGGTCCTGTAGACTGGCCAGCCGGGTCACTTGATCTCACCCCACTGTATTTCTTTCTGTGGGGTCGTTTAAAAACTAAGCTCTATGCTATCCCTAGCCATAGATGGGCTCCTGAACGACCTCAACGGAGCTGGCATATATATGCAAGGCTATGCAGATGACCTTGCTATCCTCGTAAGAGGACAATTTCCACATGTTATATGTGAGGTAGCTCCGAACGCCCTCAGAATCGTGGAAAGATGATGTATAAGGCACGGATTGTCGGTAAACCCCGACAAAACCGAACTTGTTCTATTCACAAAGAAAAGGAAGATAGGTGGCTTTATAGACCCTCTACCCTTCGGGATTCCTCTAAGGGCTGCCGGGAAAGTTAAGTATCTGGGAGTTATCCTGGACGGTAAACTGACCTGGAAGGAGCACTCAGAACGACAAATACAAAGGGCAACTGCCTCCTTCTGGATGTGTAGACGTACCTTTGGAAACACGTGGGGGCTTAAACCGAATGTCATCATGTGGATGTACACTGTGATAAGACCCCTCATTACATACGCCGCACTGGTATAGTGGCCGCGGGTCACCTTAACAAGCGCAAAGAAGTGCTTCGGCCAACTCCAACGGCTGGTTTGTCTAGGAGTGACAGGAGCAATGCGAACAGCACCCACAACGGCATTGGAAGCCCTTCTCGGACTCATACCCCGTCATTTTATGATTGAGGCTGAGGCTAGAAGGGCGACCTATAGGCTTAAATGTGGGGGGCAGTGGACAAAGGTAGAGGGAAAGCTGGGGCATTCGCGGGTACTGTCAACTATGGCAGAGGCTCACGATACCCTCGGCATGAGGAGCGATCGAATGGTACCCTTTTTCTTCTTCAACTTACCATATAAAACAGTCATCCCTTCTGGAGAGGACTGAGATACCCGAGGCCATATCCTCCTCACTCCTAAGGGCCTTGTCTGGTTCACAGATGGCTCTAGGGCGGAGGCTGGCGTAGGGGCAGGCGTCTACGGCGAATCACCTAGAGTGAGGCGTTCGTTCTTACTGGGCAGGTACGCCACCGTATTCCAGGCCGAGACGTTTGCCATCCTGGCCTGTGCTTATGAAAACCTAGACAGAGGTTTTACCAACAAACATATTTACATCTGCTCGGACAGCCAGGCCGCTCTCTTAGCCGTGAATTCCTTCAGGGTGTCCCCGGAGCTGGTATCTGAATGCCGAGCGGCGCTGACGAAACTCTGCACGTAGAACTCGGTAAAGTTGCTGTGGGTACCAGGTCACAGCAACATCGACGGTAACGAAGAGGTGGATCAGTTGGCTAGGCAGGGCTCCAATGGGGACCCGCCTGGACCTGAGCCAATTCTTGGGATACTATATTGCAATGTAAGGCTAGTAACAAAGAACTGGGTCTGAACCCGGTTCCTTCGTGAATGGTCTTTACAGCAGGGACCTAGGCAAGCTAAACTCTTTGTTGGAGATATATCGCTGTCGACGTCCAAAGAACTTCTAAAATTCAGTAAGAAGCAAATTAGGATCGTAACAGGACTCCTAACGGCGCAGTGTCACCTCAATAAACATCTGCACAAAATTGGCATCATAAATGACCCGATCTGCAGACTTTGCGGGGAAGATGAGGAATCTTCCCAGCACATATTATGCTAGTGCGTCAGACTTATGACCCTGCGACTCAAACACCTCGGTGCAGAGTTCCTGGAACCGGAGGACATAAGGCTCATCCCTATAGGCCACGTGCTAACCTTTGCGGCTGACCCCGGCCTGTTCAAAGATGAGAATTAAACGGCGGTATGCACAATGGGCCTTAGGCCTGAGTACCGCGTGGTCAACCCGCACTGCAGGAAGAAGAAGAAGAAGAAGCTCTATGCTACTTAACCAGATTCTCTGTAAGAGGGCCGGATTAATCAGGGGTGGCGTTCATTAACGCCGGAAATTTTTAGTAATGTACTAAATTGATTTGAAACTCGATTGTACTGTTGCATTGAAGTTGGTAGTGACCACTTTGAACAGTTAATAAAATAACCTGAATACAGTTTTGTAATTTTCTAATATCATAGTATTATAAAATGCCATTTCTCGAAACGAACCGACAGAATAGCAAAAAATTTTCAGATTGTACAAAAAGCAGAAATGCCTTTCAATTGAAACATCACTCGATACCTCATGTCGTGTGAAATTTACGGGTTGATGGTGGTGGGTGCTAGGGAGATGAAGTATGGTAGATGACTTACATAATAAAAGATTTCCCCTTCCAAACTACCTCGCCGATTTTTTCTAAACTTTATTATCTACAAAGTTATTCAGGGTGGACAATTTTAGTTGTGACACCCTGTATGTAATTAGCCAGTTCCATCATTAATATTTAATTAATATTTAAGTATTGTAGTGAATTCATTTAAGCAAACAATATCGCTAGTTGTATAGAAATTTTCCCAATCTATGGCCGGAAAAGCCATTAATGAAATTCATGACGGATTTTTTATCCGCCTATCGGTTTCGTAGGTTTACTTCGTTACTGTCAAGACAGAGGTAGCTTCCAATAATTGTATTTCAATGATAATAATCGTCTCAATTTCAATAATTGTGTATATCATTTCCGAATCTGTTGCTTAATTACTGCAAATGTTGCTATTTTTGCAATAGTTGATAAATGAACAGAACTATTAAATTAACACTATAGTGTAACTGCCTGTTTACTAGTTTTCATTTTCGTATTTCTGCTATTTTTATAGATATGCGAAACTGTTGCCTTAAATTTAATATTCTGTAAAAGGAAATATAATGCTTTTTATATGAAAACCTCTTTCAATGTCGTCTCTGGGAATCCAGGAAAGAAATAGGTTTTTGCGGTACATCTTCACCAAAAAAATGTGTAAGAATGATTTATTGAATTTCAGTTTCTTTAAATTCCTTTCATGCGTGCACCTTCCATATCCGTCCTTTTACACTTGATTTTATAT
Organism: Limonius californicus; assembly: GCA_014611495.1. Lineage (NCBI taxonomy): Eukaryota > Metazoa > Arthropoda > Insecta > Coleoptera > Elateridae > Limonius > Limonius californicus. The sequence goes on along the minus strand of JABXWE010056757.1, from coordinate 7,086 downwards.
ACGCAATAAAATAACTCCGCCTGAAATTAAATAATATACGATTGATTACTTTTTGTAAAATGATCGAATCCGAACATAATTGCATGTACAGCATGAACAAATTTGTTTACTTATCTGCTAGCTGCGGGTCATGCGAAACTCGTTTATAGTTTCCAAAGGTAAACACTGCAACCGAGCGGAGTTTTTTGTGGACAGGCAACTAATTTTCCCCAAGCCGCCTCTAATATATCATAAATATTTTGCAATAATTTTCCAACTTCTGGTGATATATGCACACAATTTTAGTCAGATAAGTGTAACCGTAATTTTGCTAGGTATATTTGTTGTAACAGTATCTAATCTATAATGAATAAATAAATATGGTAGTATTAATAATTTCAACTTACTTTATTTCATTTATTAGCTTCGACGTGATTACTTATTGTTAAAAATGTTTTAAACACGTCAAAACCCATATAACACCAATCAACTGTAAAAAAGTTCTGAAGTTATTATTAATTTTATGTTTACTTTTTATACTTACGATTTTAAGCGAAATACGACAAGAAAGAATTCCCAGTTGAGTATATTTAAACTCGTAGCAAATCTCAGATTTGTATTGAGATACGAGGATTGTTCGATAACTACGTGGCCTAACACAGAGATGGCGCGAATTCGGAGGAATCTTCTTTAACATTCTGTAGAACTATCCTTTATTAGATTAAATATGACGGTACAGAGCGATCTGTCAATTAGTCTGTTTTTGACAGTACGCCAAAGTGAACGTCTCGTGTGATTTTGTAAACAATGGAAAAAACTGAGTTGAGAGCAGTGATAAAATACTTTCATGTGAAAGGCTTAACACCAACCGAAATCAAAGCAGAGCTGGATTCAACACTATTGGAATCCGCTCCTTCGTTTTCAATGGTTAAAAACTGAGTTGCCGAATTTAAGCGTGGTAGTGTGAGCACAAATGATGAACCCCGTAGTGGACGTCCAAAAACTGCTACTGCCCCAGTTATGATTGCAAAAGTCCACCGTATCGTATTGGATGACCGTCGAGTAAAAGTGCGCGAGATAGCAGACATAGTGGGTATCTCAAATGACCGTGTGCACAGAATTTTAACTGAAAAATTGGAAATGAAAAAATACTCGGCGCGTTGGGTGCCGCGGTTTTCGCCACAATCCGAAACATTTTTTGCGCCGTTTCATAATCGTCGATGAAACCTGGGTCCACCACGCCGTATTTTGGGATTCTCATGGAATTATCTTGGTCGACTACTTAGAAAAGGGGAAAACAATAAATGGCGAGTATTATGCCAATTTGTTGCAACAACTTAGCGACAAAATCAAAGAGAAACGGCCTCATTTGGTAAAGAAGAAAGTGCTTTTCCATCAAGATAACGCACCTGCCCAGAAGTCTGCGATTTCAATGGCCAAAATTCATGAATTGGGATTTGAATGAGTGCCCCATTCGCCCTATTCCCCAGATTTGTCTCCCAGCGATTATCATCTGTTTCCACACCTAAAAACATGACTCAGCGGTAAGAGATTTTCGTCTAATTAAGAGGTAATCGCTGCTGTAAATAGTTGTTTCGAGGACTTGGATTCATCGACCTACAATGAAGGCATTACCAATTTGGAATATCGTTGGAATAAGTGTGTTGAGCGAGCAGGAGACTATATTGAAAAATAAAATGTTTTTTGTCGAAAAAACTTGCGTTTTCTTTGTTAGGCCACGTAGTTATCGAACTATCCTCGTAGGTATAAAAATTCCAAACAACCTTAAAAAAACTAGACGCGGTTTAGTAGCTACAATCTCAGCTACATGCTTGATTGGAAAAATTTCTGTAAAGGGGTGTTCTCACGATTCAACTTTCGTTGTACAACAATAGTTGAAACCTAAGTTGATCAGCAACATGTTGTCACACTTCACTAAACATTGAAAGAACAGTGCAATGTTAAACGGCCACGAATGATATTGTTAGAGCAACAATTAAAGTAATTTTTGCATGTTCCGAAACTTCTTTGCCAGTTTTATGTAGTAATTTCATATCATACCAGTAACGTGCTATGGGGCGGAAAATTGGACAATGACAAACAGAAACTAAACTTCAAACGGCGCAAAGAGCTACCGAACGGTTAATGTAAAAGAATAGAAAAACCAACATCTATAGCCGATATTGAACAAATGTAATAGATATTGCCGTACATGGCACAAGGCAAATGGCATAAATAAATCTTGTCATAGAGACCATCCAACTATCGCGGACCAAGATTACGCTCCTATGGATTGACGACATCATACCAACAGCTGGCCTGAATTGGTTAGGAAGAGCAAATAACAATAGGCAAATATGGAAAGCAGATCTCGGAGAGGTATTCATCAAAAAACAGATATTACGCTAATGAAGAAGAACTTCATATTGTCCGAAAATTCACATCATATTTTCGTAAGTGGTGTTCCAAGCAAGTACAAAAATCCCAAACAACTGAGAGTAGACGGTTTTGGTTTATCTTTCGATAAATCATATCATATCAATAACATTCTTTTAAAAAATGTAGGATTTGGAAAATTTCAGAAACTTTTGAGACTGGCAATTTTACAATTAAGTCCTTTTCAAAAATATATGTGCACACTAAAGGGTCAATCTTCTTCTTCGAGTGCTCTACGTCTTACGAGACGTAGCGATCTTCTCTCCGATTCCTCTATTGCGCGTTTAAAGTACTACAGACATAGAGGACTTACAGCTTAACGTGGGCTCCGAACCACGAGAAGTGTAAACACTCCTACTCCAAAGAAGATATACTAGGCAGAATATCTCGCTGGTTTGCCATTGCCATGCAAGGAAGAACAGCCGTTAAAAATCCGATGTTCTGGTACTGGAAATTGAATCCAGGACCTTCGGCGTAGAAGTGTTAATGCTTAAGGGCTATTAACTAATTTCAGGTTTTAGTCATTTGGATCATCTGTTTTTTGACTACCAGAATACATTTCTAATTTCCGTTTTCAATTTAGAATAGATTCGAAAACCTATGGACCCGTCAATTATCTTTCACTTCTTCACCACATTAATTTTGATAAAGATCAGTTCAGCAATTTGCTCATCCATTTAAGCTGATTAAAAAAATACTAGAAGTCATAACTCACATAAAATATAAGGTGTCCCTGATACAACATGAAACCCAAATAGCAAGCACTAAGATTACTTTCTGCTTTATTTTTGAACATATAGGATAAAATGTACACCATATTAAATTTAAATATTTATTAACACGGAATTTAAATAAACGAAAGATATTGTACATTATATATACACAGACGCTTTATTAACCTTTATGGGAAAAGCATTGTTCTAAAACAGTTTGCTGACAATTTTTAATTTTGTATACATAATTTCTTTTTCAAACATTGTTTCTACCTCACATAACATATTTACTAATTTGTTCAATCCAAAGTCTTCAACTAAATGTTTGAGTCCAACTAAAGAACTTAAACACTCTGCAATAGGAATTGATGCTTGCAAGACCTCTTCGTCTTCAATGTCACCAATATCATCATTGTTTTTAGCATCCGCACTTTCCTTTTCCCTTATTTCAGTTTGTAAAAGTTCGTTTTTCCCAGTTGTTGTGGAGTTCCTTAAATAACGCAATTTCTTCGTTTGCGTTCGCATCAATTTCCACGTTCGTCAGATTTCCCAGTTCTTCTAATTCCTTCTCAACATCGTCACTCTGTAGTTCTTCATTTGTAATCTGACTGGTATCTGTTCCACTTGCTACAAAACACCTTTTGATTGTTTGTGACTGAACATGGGACCAAGCTATTACTATCCATTGCACTACATCAGAAACGGAAATATTTTTGCGAGCTCGCAAACACTATTGGCAGCATCCATTCTTGCTACTCAGGATAACAGAGTTCGTCGACGATAATGAAATTTAGAAGTCTGAATAATTCCTTGGACTGTAGTTTGCTTGACTTGTTAGTGGGAAGAAACACTAACTTAACGTTAGTCGAATTTAAATTTTTGGGATGATACAGGGCGTTGTCCAGAAGCAGCAGTAATTTACATTACATTTCCATTCTAAGATTTAACTTTTTCATTGAATTGTGCAACCAATCCGTAAAAATCGTCCCAGTAATTCAAGCTTTTTTATTTTCGTACCATTTCACACCCAAATTCGACACATTTTTAAATCAACAGAGTCGTAAAGACTTGTTAATTATAAGCGGTGGTTCCTTTTCGCCCACGGTATCGGCATACAGCACAATTGTTAGCCTTTCCTTTACCATTTTCCCACTAACACAACTGCTACCTTTTTTAACTAAAGTCTTATCGGGAATCGCACGAAAAAGTAAACCCGTTTCGACCGCGTTAAAAGTGTCTTTTATACCATAATTTTTAATAATATCGGGCAATCTATATAACCACTCCACTACACAATTTTCGTCTACCACTGCATTTTCACCGCAAAATGTTCCAAACACAATATTGTTGCTTGCACAAAAACTTCTAAGCCACCCGTCACTGGCAGTAAAAATTTCAATTTTTAATTCCTTGGTAAAATGATGCTCTTTTTCTTGTAGTAAAGGGCAACTAATAGGTAATCCACGAGATCGTGCACTCTCAAACTACGCAAAAGTTAGTTTATTTACATCTTTACATGGTTCAAATGAGAGTCTCTTAAAATTTTTATTAGCTCTTAAATCAAATGCTCTTTAATTCACTCGCGGTTTTTAAAATCCCTTGAATCTGTGTTTTGCTAGACTTGTACGCGAAACTTCGTTGGCATAATCGTTTTTCGCTACCTTTGATAACGTTTAAACGAGCTTTTAAATTCAAAATTTCTTGTTTATAACCCCGTTTCGCCATAGTTCTTTATGTTACTGCACATGTTAACTGACGCAAAACCCGCCATTGCAATGCGACGGGTCATAAATATACCTCAAAAGATGATATTACATACTTAAATAATATGCAAAAGTGATCAGATAAGAAAATAAGAGAGAATTCTTCAATACTGCAAATGGTCGTTTTAAGCTTATATTCCGGTCTGGTCTAGTCAAAGGAGAGTCCTTTTGCATTAAGAATAGCTTACAAATTTTTGGTTCTTAGGAAACATGGTCGTTTATTGGAGTGGTCATTTAGAACAAGTCATCGGTTAGAGGAGTTTTACTGTATTCAAAAATCTAAAATATTTTACAGCTTACAACATCACTTGTATCCCCGCCTTGTACAGTATTTTCTTATATCGCTAAAGTTCTTCGAATAAAACATACCTACATATTATTAACCAATTTTCACAAGATTTCATAATTAACGGCGTACGTCTCAGGCGGCCTCCCCTCGGAAAACTAAATGGAGCAGCTGAAGCGTGGCTAACAAAAGTTTGGAAAATTACCTTTTTCGATGGACAATTGGCCTTTCAGGGGGGTGTAAAGCTTGAGTCCGTTCCTGGGTGTAGTGGTGGAGTTTTTACAGTTAGCTTCCCTCGAAACCGGTTGCTTTTCGTAGATTGTTCAATATTATCTCATACGACGAAATTTCCCAAATCGGTATTTTAAGCGATATTTTCGGAATTTTTGGGAAACCGAATATTCCCCTTTTTCGGACGTACCGTGAATGGTACCGCAGAAAGCTTAAGTAATTACATATTGATAAATAACACTTATTCGGACGGGTAATTTAAAATCTGCGTAACACTCAGGTCGAGAGCATACGGGGTGCGTTCAATAAAAGCGTCCGAACGTCACACATTTGAATACGCGCCTTGGCTTGTATTTCAATAAATCGTCTTTTATTAAATCGCGGTTGTCTATCGAATTTAGGTCAAACAGGAATGGATCTAGTATCCATCTCTGAACTTTGCTAATATCTCCCGAGGAAAAATGTCCATAAACTGATTCACTCAATTGTCGTAAATGTATTGTAACCAGATATAATTGTGATTTTCTCATTCTCCAGAACAATTGGATCAAGCAAGGGAAAGTTTGCAAAATTCAACTCGATGTGTCCACATTTTTAGTTTTTCAATAAATAAAGTTAATTTTTCACTATCTGTTATTATGTTGTTACCAAATCCTTGCACTGATGTGTTTAATTCCTTCATTTAATATAACTGAAAGGCTTTAACCAAATCACAGTTTTGGTTAGTAAGCAGGTAACTTTATAATTTCCTTGCGAAATTCAAAAACCCTGTTTAGCATGCGGCCCTTGGAGAACCACCGTACAATTTTTGTATGTTTTCTTTTTCAGGGTACAGAAGTTATTCAGTTATTATTTGAATATTTTATTCTACAATACACCCTACTTTTAAAATATAGTTTCTTCACTTTCTCATCACATTGTATATGATTTGATTAATTTAATATATTTTTAGTATAATTTTATATTAAAAATTATTATGTCATTATGCTATAATTATATAAAGCATAAGACAGCTATAAATTTTATATCACACATCTAAAAGTTACAAACTTCTCTCGTACCCCTGGAAATGCTTTGTTTCACCCCAGGGATTCTCTCACGCCAGGTTAAGACCCACTATTAATAAGCATTACTAAAGTAATTGATATTTTCTCGTTAATATTTTATATTTGTTTAATTTTCATTTTTCAATTTCATAGCTTTGGAAATGCATACTGTCCTATCCTGCCATATAACACAAGATGCAAATTATTATTCTGCCTATTACAATATCAAATTAAAATACCATGTTACGGCATATTAAATTCTAAATTATAACGAAAATAGTAGCTAAAATAGTGAAACTGTGGTTTCTATTAGGAAGCGTTAATTTTTAATTTACACCTAAATTGGGAAATTAATATTCTCTGTAAAATTAGAAAGGCTTAACTTTATCATATGTTCTGCATTAAAATAGTACAATACAGTACAGTAGCTTCTCAATATCACTGCAGCCTACCTACTCCATCTCGCTAATGATAATTAACCTCAACCATTGCCATTACACGTATTGGGCATATAACGTGAATACCCTGTATCATAAACACGATCCAATAAAAAGCAGTAACAACACAACCAAATAAAAAAATTTCGCACTTACGTCTGTTGTATAACAAAACGCTTCTAGCAGTCGTTATAA
>JABXWE010056756.1:0-12806 GCA_014611495.1 Limonius californicus | reverse complement strand
AAAGTAAGACTTGCGAACAAGTAGAGAATGAAAACGAAGGAAATTTGCCAACATTATTGACTGGAGCAACAAAAGAACAGGATTCAGTTATTCATAATGTTGAGAACGAATCTGTATCTGAATCTTTCGATGAAGGTGAAGAAAAATATTATGTTAAATTTCAGTAAATCGTTTAATAGTTGTTTGTTTTATAGATTCTGATGATTCCATTAAGGATCCTAATTTTTCATCTTCTAGTAATGTATCTCGCGACCAATCATCAGATTCTAGTGCCGAATCACCAATTGAAAATGATCTTCAAACTAAAAATTTACCAGCAAACGAAGAACATTCCAGTCAAGTCAGAAAGGGTAAGAAAAGAAGAAGAGATGAGAGTAAGTGGCAGAAGAATCTTTCCAAGACGCTCAGAAATAATGGATTAGAATATAAATCAAACACTAAAAAAAAAACATTGGTTAGAGCACGAACAATTAAACCACCTTGTTCAGAAAAATGCAAGTTAAGGTGTTCAACAAAAATTAAAGAAGAGGATAGACAGAAAATTTTTAATGACTATTGGGGAATGGCAAACCTGCAGCGCCAAAGAGATTTCATTTCCTCATGTATGAGTGGCATCACGCCCAGATATCGGTATGTTAGAGAAGGAAGCCATAGACGGCAAAATAATGCTTTCCATTTTGATATAAATGAACAGCGAATTCGAGTGTGCAAAGTTTTTTTCAAAAATACGTTGGATATTAACGATCGGCCAATTCGTACTGCAATTGAAAAAAAAACGTTATTTACTAAAAACATAATTACAGAAGAGAAAAGAGGAAAGCACAAGAAACATAAATGTGTTGATGATGCTATTAAAGAAGGGGTTCGAGATCATATCCGTTCTATACCAGCGATAGAAAGTCACTACACTCGGGCTCATACTACCAGAAAATTTATAGATGGTTCAAAATCAATAGCCGACATTCATCGGGACTATGTTAAAAATTGCTAAGAGAAAAATTTACCACATGCAAACTACATTATGTTTAACAGAATTTTTAACGAGGACTTCAATATTTCATTTTTTACACCCAAGAAGGACCAGTGCGGGCTCTGTGTTTCATACGCCAACGCTGAAGGACAAGACAAGGAAGCTATCGCTAATAAATACGAACAACATTTAGTGGATAAAAATTTGGCTCGTGATGAAAAGGATGCTGATAAAGAGAAAGTAGGAAATAATGTCATTGTTGCTTGCTACGATTTGCAGGCAGTCCTCCAATGCCCAAAGGGTGAAGTATCAGTATTCTATTATAAATCTAAGTTGAATGTTTTGAATTTAACAGTTTACGAATTAAAAACCAATAACGTAGAATGCTTTGTATGGCACGAAGGGGAGGGAGGTCGTGGCTCCAATGAAATAGGATCGTGTCTGCTTGAATACTTAAAAAGAAAATCCAAGGATACTGAAGAAGAGTTGGAGTTCATTTTTTATTCCGACAATTGCGGCGGACAACAAAAAAATAGGTTCGTGTTTAACTTATATCTATATGCTGTAAGAAGCTTGAAAATAAAAAGCATCACCCATAAGTATTTAATAACTGGCCACACACAGAATGAGGGTGATTCAGCTCATTCTATAATTGAGAGACAGGTAAAACGAACTCTAAAATCTGGTCCCATTTATACAGCCGATCAATATGTAGCTGTAATTAGATCTTCAAAAAAGACAGGAGTACCCTATAAAGTAAATGAATTATGTTTTGACAACTTTGTTGATCTTAAGGATCTTGCAGCACAATTAGGAATTAATTTTGACAAAAATACAAAAAACGAAGATGTTGGTATAAACAAAATCAAAATTTTGAAGGTTGATAAGCAGTACCCTTTTTCTATATTTTATAAAACCTCCTATCTTCAAGAAGAGTATGATGAAATTACTATAAGAAATAAAAGAACACCACCTGTAACTGACATTGTTTTGAAGAAGGCGTATTCAAGGAAACCCAAGATATCAGAGAAGAAGAAGGCAGGTCTATTAGAACTTCTTGCCAAAAACGACATACCAAAGTGCTATTCTGCATTTTACGAAAACTTGTAGAAGGAGTTACCTATCACTGTTATTATTTTCTTAAAAATAAGTGTTTATTTTTTTATGATTAATAATTAAAACTTTGTAAAAATAAAATGAATTCTTTTCTGCGTTCTATTTCTACATTTTCATAAACCTACAATAACTTTATGTGGTTAAAGAGAAGACGGTGTTTAATTTTTCTCCTGTTTGTGCAAGCATAAACTTGTTAGAAACTTTTTCTGTGTTACACTTTTTTAATTATAATTCCAAAATCAATCATGACTTTTCCAAGAAGAACGTCACAAGTCAAAAGGGAGTTCAAAAATTTGAAAAAAAAAGCTAGTTGTTTTTTGAAAATTTTGTTTCCAGTGTAATATTAAGTGCAGGATGTTCAAAATGCTTAGAATAATTTTTTCTCCACTGTTTTGAGAAGTAAATACCATTTATATCAATATCGATTGTTTCCAAGATTTAAAAATGCGTTTTCTGGCAAAAGACAAATTCTGACTTGTGTCATTCTTCTCGCAAATGAGCGATATATGGACTTTGTTACGGTATAAACGATCGATTTCGTCAGACCGCTACAAACTGATGGAAAAGGGCTCTTAAGCTGGTTCTCGGAGGAGGGGTGGTTCACAGAAAATGCTTACAAGAAGAAACTCTTGATTATTATCATGTACAGGGTACGTCAAATTGTGGGCGCCGCCCTTTAAAGACACAGCTAAACGAAATCATCGTGAAAGGGCCAAGGACCGGCAACTTACAGGGAATCGAACTTACCTTATTGTGCTTCCTCTTCAATACTTCTAAGAAAATACATGCAAATGGAAAAATGCTCAGAAATAACAAGTCGTAATGAATTTGCATAATGATTATAAATATATTAAGCAAAACCTGAAACGATTGGTACAACTACAAGCAAAGAAAACAAACGTTTTAATCAGAACCAGAATCGGCTATGCTATGAATTGTGTTTAAACAGAAGGATTCGTGACGTCTGAATTTGATGGCTCGCCGCTACTAGCCACGATATTTTCTGTAATATCAACAAAGAAGAGCTGTGCAGCCAATAACAGTTGAGTTCACAAAAACAAGTATAGTAATGAAAATCACACTATGTACTTCAATTTTCCACAATTTGAAGCATTTAACGAAAGGCAAATCACTTCAAACAGTGTCCACTAATACCGGCAATACATGGATAATTTTCACGTTATTTGGGCGAAACAGTTGAAAAACACAAGAAAGTGCTCGAAATGAAGATCATAGACACATTGTTTTTGGCTAACACTGCGATTATGTTAATGGAAGTGAGCGAGGTTTAATTTTTATCCGGCTAAAGCAAAGCGTGAGAACGGCACCGTGTCTCACAATAGCATTGAATCCTGTTTATCAATAATAATAATTTCGAGTGTGAAACATGCGCGCCGCAAATATTTTTCCAGGTGGGGGCAAAATATATTTTCCCTCATTTACACATACACACAAACGTGCGTGCGTACAGGAAAGCAGTACTCGATATCCCTGGTTTCCTTTCCTAACATACTAGACCCATAGATTATAAGGAAAAATCATAGGAAACCGCACCCCTCTCCCTTGCCTCTCACTGTGGGAGCCCTTAGTCTGAAGCGTCAAATGTATTAAAGTCAAATACAATACAAAGATCCATAATTATTATGAATCACGAATCATGATTCGTGTGGAAGATAAAGAAGCATAATTAATCTAAATTAAAATGTATTTAAACTACGAAAATTAAGAAGTCCGCATTGCATACGCCCGTGTTGAGGATGTGTTGTGTAAACTCGATCATCGTTTTATGAAATTATGTCATAATATTGTTGCCACACAATATATGAACAATGAGGAAGGTGATCTAAATTAATTTAGTTACAGACTTAGTTGTCAACCAAGGATAGAGATCCTGTAATTGTAAAATAACTATACTCAGGTCTTTACAAGCTAAAAGAACAATTTCACGGATCGACGGTTTGGTAGCGTTTAACAGACATCGAATATCACCGATTAAAAGGATACATGTTTTTTGCTAGCGAAGCTCACCGGTATGTGAATAAGGTGGGTTGTAATAAGCATTCAGTTGCGGCTACAGTCATTGTGAGTGACTTTGGGCCAGTAGCTATAACTTTTTGCCATCTGCCGCATTAATTTTGTACTGCGACAGCGTTAAATAATGGTTACAGGGACCTCTAATATTTAGCTGATAACTATTTCCTACAACTTGAGTGGTTGGTACTGGGTCCCGGTATCCATTTGCATTGGCGATCAAACTGATGGCACTCTACGTATTACGATCACATTAGAGGAGTAACAAGACCGTAAACAAAAACATCCTCACACCGCCTCGACACTGTGCAAGCTGTACAAACGGGGATCACCATTATAATGATCTTTTTGCGGTTTAAATCCTTTTTAGCATTCCTTGCATAGAAATAATGGACTAGCCCATTCTTTTCACAAATTTTTCTAGATGTTGCCCGGGCATTTGATGAAGTATGGCATTAAGGACTAAACTATAGACTAGAAAAAATCTGTCTAAACAATTTGCTGAATTTCTGAAATCTTACATCGCTAACAGACTATTCAGGATCAAACAAGAAGAGGAATACTCCAACTTACACGAAATTAAGGTAGGGGTCCACAAGACAGTGTACTGGGGCCAATACTACACCTATTGTACAACAACGACATCTTCTCAACTAATGAGATAACAATAGCCACGTTTGCAGACGACACTACAATACTAACGGTATGCGAAGGAACCGAAGAAACGGCAGGAACATTACAACAAGCCACAAACCAGGTAGACAGATGGGCGAAACGATAGAGAATAAAATTAACGAAAGCAAAGTCAGTACATTTCATGAACAAGAAGGTTGATTACGTGCCAGTAACACTTAACAACAGCATTATACTGCATGGTAATATAGCTAAGTATCACGGAATGAACTTGGATGTCAAATACGATGGAAAGAACATAATATGAAGAAAGAAGAAGAACCAAACATAAAATATAGGAAAATGTGTTGGCTGCTGAGAAGAAACTTACAAACTTCATTACGTAACAGGCTACTTCTGTACAATCAACAATCAAACGTCGAGTTACTCCAATTCCTCGACAATACAGATCTAATGAGAAGGTTCAAGAGGACCAAACCATTTGAGCTAGGGTAAACGACGTAAAAGTGTCAAAAACAAAAAATGAAGTGATATCACCAAAAAAAGTGTTGCAAATACAGAACTGAAAGGACACTAGTAGGTAAATTACTAGCATAATGATTTGGTTAATTTAAGTTAGATAAAAATTGCTGATTAGTCTTTCAAGCTTTTAGTTGTGATGTAACACCGTATAATTAAAAAAAAGCAATAAATACCCTGTAATTGTGCAATGGAGATAAAATTAGTTTTACTTTTCTTGTACTTAATTCAACGCATTTGCTTCAACCTTTGACGTGTTTTATTTTGCTGCTCTGAAAACCTCTTGGATAGACGTTCTTTGTGCTTGGCAACATACAACAGCAGGGACGACGGACGTATTTTTACCAAAATACCTTTTTAGCCAGTTGCTGTGGTAAACATTCTACTTGGGAGAAGCTAATGCTGAAATCAAGAAAGGTTCTGAACCAATTGGTCTCTACCCCATAAATCATAAAAGAGTTCTTGAGAGAATACCTTCAGATTCTAGAAATGCTATTGTTGCCGAACAAGTTGGTAGGGTGTTTAAAAAATATCTCAATGGTATAAGATTAAAAGATTTGAAAAAGTTCAGCAAAGTAAGAAATTTTGTTTTCCAGTAGAAGCTGGACGGTGTGTTTCTGTTGAACACGTGGGAACACATTATTCTAACAAAGTAGAAAGTGCGAAGAGTAAAAACAAAGACAAAAGGAAATGCAGAGTCTCGAACGTCTGACACGTCACAAACAAATCCTAACTAAAAGGATATACAAAATACATTTGACGAAGATGTTCAAAATTATACTTTGTAGCAAAAACATGAGCTGGAATTAGAAGAAGCGGATTTAACAGCAATAAACAATGAAATCAATCTTCTTATAGAAGAAAACGGAAAAGTAGATCAAGATCTTGAAATTGAAAAGCCACGAGAGTTAGAAGAGCATCTGCAAAAATATGAGAAAGCTATATGTCAAGATGAATCTAAAAATTTCACAATTCCAGACGTTGTATTAGATGATATCTTAAATATAGAATCACGACATTTAGTTTCTAAATATAAAAAAGATAATTTGGTTATTGTTATTTACAATCACACTTTCTACTCAGGAAAAATTTAATTTTGAGTATCGCAATACTGGCATCGCGATAGTTTTTGAGTATCATTTCAAAAAAATTATCGGTATCGTGGTACTTTCTTAAATTATGCGGATTTGCAATACCTTCGTAACCACGTTTAGGTATACTAGATAAGAATGTAAATATTGGGTACAACCCGAGACTGCTTGTTAAGTTGTTTATTCTTTCCATTTAGAGAAGATTAACAGTAACCATGTTCAATATTTTATCTTAACCTGAAGTGTCTTAAAATATTTTACTCTTTAATACTTGTCTTTTAAATATCGGTCCTTAAACCTATTTTGTGGATTAAGCTTTAAGCACAATTAAAAACTGTTCCTTAAATATAATACGTCAATTCCTTCAAGTGTTTTGGTTGAAAGACTTCTTAGTGCGGTAAAACGGTGTTGCCTGATAAAAGACACGGACTAACGGATAATAATTTCAGAATGCAGCTACTTTTAAAAACGAATGAAGCTTATCTGTAGCTTTCATTTTTTATAGTTCCATTTAATGACATTATTATCTATTAAGCATTTGTTTAAAAATTAAAGTCGTTAATTAACGCATATTTTTATTTTTTACTCTCCGTTCTCCAACGGAAAAATATCGCTAAAAGCCTAACGATACTTTTTTAAGTGTATCGCGATATTTTCTCAAAAAAGTATCGAGTATCGGTATCAGTACACTTTAAAGTATCGGTACCGTTAACGCGATACTTTTAAAAAGTATCGTTCCGACTACCGATTATATACAGCGTAATTAACAAGTCGACTGAAAGCTTCGAAAGAAACTCTTTTATTAACATAGAGCATGAATACTAAAAGAACTGATTGTCTCAAGAGTAATTAATGAATACTTTATAAATAAATAAAAGCAAAAATGGTTAAAAGTAACTTAAAATAACAGTACTGCTTGTGACAGGATTCATATTGTTACTAAAGAAGTATGACCGTTAGCAATGGGATGTGTGTGGTGATGTTAAGATGCTGGAAATCTTCTTAGTTTGCAAGGTAGTTTTACAAAGTATTCATGCTTTCTCTCTCTGTGGGACAGTAAAGCTGTAGTTGAAGACTTTTGTGAATAGAGAATGGCCAGTCAGACAAGACATGAAGCCTGGTGCACACAACATGATTAATCAAGCTCTGATACCTGAGGAAAAAATCATGCTAACACCTCTTCACATTAAACTGGGGTTTGCGAAGCAGTTTCTGGAGGCATTAGATCCAGCTGGTGCAGGGCTCCGGCACAATCGACAGATGGTTCCAAAACTGACGTATACAAAAGTATTATCCGGTATATTTACTGGATAACAGGTAGAAATAATGTTAGCATGCAAGGAGTTGGGTGACAACATGTCTGCTATTTGAAAAACTTGCACAGGTGGATCTTAGACTGGTTCATGGGGTTTTGGGTAACAACATGATTGCTGATTGCAAAGAACTAGTGGATAGCTTGATTGTACAGTATACAAAGATGAAATGCAGAATGTCGATAAAGTTGCATTACCTACATTTCACATCTGGACTTTCTTAGGCCAAATTTAGGGAATCTTCGTGAAGAATTGTGATATAAGATAAATAAGTATTATTATTATTATTGTTGTTGTTGTTATTACTGATGAGATACGTTCTTTAACTGCTAAGCAATATGGAGACTTAATATGTATTTCTTGGTTACGGATAAATCCGCTAGAACGTGAAATTGTTCTTATTTTTCATGTTCCGAACGAAACGTTGATGAAACAAAGAAATTAATGCCATATTCAGAATTATAAAGAAACCTCAAAGAATGCAGGTAAACAAAAATAATTTAAAGTTGGTTACATTGATAATCTGATAATACCTATATGATCTATAATTTCAAAAAACTTCCGAGGGACGACAGTCAACTTCTTTCAAATGGTAATATAATCTTTTTTTCCACTTTGACGATTTTTCCTGATATAATATCCTATTTTTCATGGATTATAGGAAGTGACATTATTACACAATATCAAAAGTGTGCGTTTTGAATTTGAGACATCAAATATTTAGTGTATGAAACAATGTATAATAACGAATGTACTGACACGTTGCTAGTTTTGTTTGAGAAATTTAAAAATTCCAGTAAAGAAGTCCCTGTATAGAGATAGAGATATTCAAACAGAGGTCCTTTCTTCCATCACAAATTCGGCCGATTAGAAACTAATTTACGATAATTTGGTACCTTCGCGAAACCTAAAAATCTCTAGCGAGAATTTCGTTCGAACTTGGAAGTGAATTTTTATTAAGTGGTTAAGAAGCACCCAGAACGTCTACGTTATGCGCTTTATCAGCTGATCTAAACGACATGAATATACTTCTCCAACTGTTTTTCGTTGATGAAAAATTTTTACAGACGTTCAACCCACCCGCTGGTATCGATTGAGTTGATTTACAATGTGACTCGGCAGTTCTGAAAAAATGGCATTGAAATTATCTGTACATCCTCAAGCCGCGAATTCGAGCCTGATTTAACTCGCTCAATTCGTACATTTCTAGTACAAAAATTGAATAATAGGTGTCGCTGGTATTGCACTTGAATTTTACGCATTAGTTTTCGTTTGTCCTATGAAATCCTTTTTTGTTATCTTTCCCGCAAGAAATATTTTCTGATTAAAATACATTATGCTTCGATACCGCATACGAAGGCTGATCTCTTTCCGCTCAGCCTATCTAGCAGGCTGTGATATTTTGAAACAAATTTTGCTTGACATTTTAACGTAGTTGTTTACAAGTTTAATTATAGTGAAAGCTGTCAAATATACGTAAAGGTTTTTTAAAATACATAATTTTGTTTAAAGTAGTCCTTTCCCCAAGCAATCATGGAATTGAATAACGAGCTGTGATTTTTACGATTTTACGCGTGGCTTAAGCCGGAAAGAATGTTTTGAGGAAATTAATCGAGTGTTTGGTGACAAGTCGTGTTCCTTAGCTACCGTATAGCGGTGGTACAATGAACTTCAACGCAGTTACCGAAAATAATATTGGTCTTGTACGAAACATGATTGAAGAGGACCGGCCTGTTACTGCCAGGAGTATTCAAGCAACTTTAAAGATTGGTATGAAAGCAGTTGACCACATTTTACACAAACATTTGATGGTACATAAGCTTTGTGCCCAGTGGATTCTCCACTATTTCACCAGTTCAAAAAAGAAAAAGAAAATCTACACTGAATCGCTTTGACAATGGATCGTCTCATTTGGTGTATATCACTACAGGTGATGAAAGTCAGTAGTTTGAGTCTTTAAGAACATAAGCTTTGCAGCCGTTGGAATCCCCACAATTTGACCCCAGTTCAAAAAGGAAACCGTTTGGTTCGGTACAGATCTACATTGGATCGCTTTGAGAATGGATTGTCTCATTTGGTATACAATATATATTTATATATGTGTGTATGTATCCAAAATGAGAGTATAAGTGTTGTACAAGTAGTCAACATGAGAGTTCTGGGCAATCTTGAGAACTCTCCAGATTATTTCTCTGCCATTGTAGTCAAACTGAGAGGTGATCTCTGCGCCCTCATCGGTAATTACTGCAGTATACAAATGAGCAATACAAGGTGATTCTGATTCTAGTTAATATGTAGTTAAAGAGGTTGCATAACTGTATGAACGAGGTTTTACATAATTTTAAAAAAGAACTATCCCGCACAGCACGATTGACAAATTTCCATATCTCCGTATTATATTAATTCCTGGAATTAAAAATTGATTTTAGAAATCCTTATGAGCGGTTAGATACTTGTTATATATCAAAAAAATATAGCTTTTAAACACAACAACACCGAATAATTATTAATATTCCTTTTTCAATTACCTTCATGGCAACATTTTTTTTTAATTTGGTTGTTACTGTATATGTAACATGTGTTTAATATAAATAAAAAAAATCAGCCAAGAAGAATATGACCGGTAGGTTTTACAAAAATGATCAACTCTGAAAAAAAGTTTAGATTTGGTATGAAAAGCAGAGAAAATGCTACGTTCTAGCATCTCATGCCAATTAAGTGAGACACTAGTAAATTATACGTTCTAATGGTTGCCCTGAAACTATTAAACTACTTTCAATCAGGAAAAACGCGACGTGTAGGTTTTACTGAACTAAATCCTCTAACCTAACTTTCCTTTTAATCTAAACCCTTAACTACGAGAATTCTAGGCACAATGTTAGTAGAAGGCGAAAAACGCTTTCCCTGGTCCTCTTACCGTGATTAGTTATGCAATAGGTAGCTACCATTTTAACGAGATTTGTGTAACAATAAATTCTAGTTCAGGAAGAACGCGACCGTTAGGTTTCCGCTGAATACCAGTAATAACTCCAATTTCGTTTCGATCCAGGTATTGATATCTGTCTGTCATAACATAGGAACATGGAAAAAAGTATGTTATAAGAAAATTTAAGGCTGAATTCTACGTAGGAGTGTATTAGCGTACAAATTCCTGCAGTTGACTTAGTTCTGGTTCAACTCTGAAAAAAAGTTCAGATTTGGAATGAAAAGCAGAGAAAAAACCACGTTCTAGCATCTGATGCCAATTAAGTGGGACACTAGTAAATTATACGTTCTAATGGTTGCCCTGAAACTATTAAACTACTTTCAATCAGGAAAAACGCGACGTGTAGGTTTTAATGAACTAAATCCTCTAACCTAACTTTCCTTTTAATCGAAACCCTTAACTACGAGAATTCTAGGCACAATGTTAGTAGAAGGCGAAAAACGCTTTCCCTGGTCCTCTTACCGTGATTAGTTATGCAATAGGTAGCTACCATTTTAACGAGATTTGTGTAACAATAAATTCTAGTTCAGGAAGAACGCGACCGTTAGGTTTCCGCTGAATACCAGTAATAACTCCAATTTCGTTTCGATCCAGGTATTGATATCTGTCTGTCATAACATAGGAACATGGGGAAAAGTATGTTATAAGAAAATTTAAGGCTGAATTCTACGTAGGAGTGTATTAGCGTACAAATTCCTGCAGTTGACTTAGTTCTGGTTCAACTCTGAAAAAAAGTTCAGATTTGGCATGAAAAGCAGAGAAAAAACCACGTTCTAGCATCTGATGCCAATTAAGTGGGGCACTAGTAAATTATACGTTCTAATGGTTGCCCTGAAATTATTAAACTACTTTCAATCAGGAAAAACGCGACGTGTAGGTTTTACTGAACTAAATCCTCTAACCTAACTTTCCTTTTAATCTAAACCCTTAACTAGGAGAATTCTAGGCGAAATGTTAGTAGAAGGCGAAAAACGCTTTCCCTGGTCCTCTTACCGTGATTAGTTATGCAATAGGTAGCTACCATTTTAACGAGATTTGTGTAACAATAAATTCTAGTTCAGGAAGAACGCGACCGTTAGGTTTACGCTGAATACCAGTAATAACTCCACTTTCGTTTCGATCCAGGTATCAATATCTGTCTGTCATAACATAGGAACATGGAAAAAAGTATGTTATAAGAAAATTTAAGGCTGAATTCTGAAAAAAAGTTCAGATTTGGCATGAAAAGCAGAGAAAAAACCACGTTCTAGCATCTGATGCCAATTAAGTGGGACACTAGTAAATTGTACGTTCTAATGGTTGCCCTGAAACTATTAAACTACTTTCAATCAGGAAAAACGCGACGTGTAGGTTTAACTGAACTAAATCCGCTAACCTAACTTTCCTTTTAATCTGAACCCTTAACTACGAGAATTCTAGGCGAAATGGCAGTAGAAGGCGAAAAACGCCTTCCCGGGTCATCTTACCGTGATTAGTTGCAATAGATAGCTACCATTTTAACGACATTTGTGTAACTATAGATTCAAATTTAAGGGAGAACGCGACGTTGAGGTTTCCCCTGAATGTCATGAAAAGTAGAGCTCTAGCTTCGTTCTAGCTTCTGATGCCAATTCAGTGGGAAACTAGTAAATGCTACGTTCAAATAGTTGCCCTGAAATTATTAAATTGGTTTTACTGGAATTAGTTGGATAATTGTATTTTTAATCTCAACATTATAATAAGAAAAATCTAGGCAGGTGTTCAGCCCGCCTAGATTTTTCGCATTTATTATTCTTAATAAATTATAACGCTGGTATGGGGGACCTACAGTTTAACGTCGAATCCGAACGACAGAAATTCCAGAGAAGGTTTTTAGCATTAGGATCCCACGATTGCAAGCCGGATTGGAAAATTGTGTGTGGTGGGTTGCAGATAAGATTTTTGCGAATCTGCGTAGTATTGCTTAGGTTTCGAACCCAAGCCAGAATCGATGTTTTACTCAGTAAGCGAGCTCCTTACCAACTGAGCTACCACCATATCCCACGACTTTACTGATATTTATATAATGGGTAGTTCCAGCTTGGGAATTTTTATTTCTAATATAAATCATTTAATGTGTTACTGTTTTACATATCGTTTATATGATCGTTTATATGAGTAATTTTCAT
>JABXWE010056755.1:0-14460 GCA_014611495.1 Limonius californicus | reverse complement strand
CCTTAACAGTAACATTTAATGTTCTGTCGTAGTACAATAATCGGTAGCTAATGTTAGAACTAGAATGGTTTTACAATGTAGATTAGCGACTTAATAAAAAAATTATATTTATTTTTACATACATGTAGATTTTATATCGTGATGTTTAATTTCCAGGTAGTTTAAAGGGTTCTAAATTATATTCTGCATTTACTATTAAAGAGGGTTGTCGGTTATAACAAACTGGGAAAGTAATTTAAAATTTACAATGTCTATTAATCAAATCTATAATTCAGAATTATAAACAAATACATATAGTAGTTTATTTGAAAAACGCCAATTTACTATTATTTTTAAAATTCAAGCTCATACGTACGCTTCAAAAACATTACAATTTAAAAAAATTGCAATAGAGAAACTTATTGGTTTCGAGATTGTAATTCGCAGTTACTTATTACACTTTTAAACAAGTGCATATTTATTAATTTGCTTGGTAAAATGTAAATTTTTTGATCTTTAGAGACCTAAAATTACATTGAAATGAGGTTGTCATACAAAGTTTAACAATATAAATATAAAACGGATTTCTATGCTTTTGACATTAGGAATGAAAATAAATATACCAGCAAACACCACTCGGTGTATTTTAATTATTTGCAACGTTCTTCAAGTGTTTAAAACTAAAAACAGTTCTACGGGAGTGGTACCTACAATCTACATGTTATTAGATAAGAAACATAATTAAATTTAATATAGTAAACATTTCTTTAAGTACATGATCTGCATTAAACTTTCGAATTACTTATTTTGCCATTTAGTTATAACCCAAGAAAAATATTTTATTATTTAAGATTATTTGAAACTTATTTGGCATCCTAGGGAAAAAGTAGGCTCGTATAATCTGTGTTGTACTAAAAATGTTTCTCAATAACTTTTGCCTGTAAAAATATTTTCATTTTTATGTTGTGTTCGTTCTGTGATAAATTACAATGTCATTGTATTAATTGTTTGGATGTTTGTAAGTTATACATTGTATTTTATTTATTTTGATAAGTAAATGCCCTAGTAATAAACCAAATTATATTTATTATTAACGATGCAAGTGCATTTTACAATGAAAATTCTGGAAATCTGCAAGGAATCTCTGAAATTAAGGTATTTGTTGAAGATTTCCAGCAATGTTCTACGCAAGTAGAATTTTTGTTACATTATTTCACGAACAACGGCAATAGTTACTTGCATTATTCAAATTTTGGCAACTATTGAGTGTCAAATTTTATATTAAACTGTCATAGAAACCAAACATTTACTGAATGCTAGGATTTGTTGATTTAAATTGTCACACAGCAACCACAACCGTTCTTTATTTATCATTTGAGTAGAATCCCAATTTTTTCGAAAATTATTATCATGTAGAAACCCCATAAGTACCACAAAGGTATTGTCCTCGTAATATTTACATTATTGATTGGGAACATTATAGTTCTCAAACATTATTGGCAAATCTAAAGCAAAATAGACATTATTTTAAGAAACAGTTTTTGTTACCCTGATGTTTAGCTAAGCTAGCCCTATGTTGTTGTTCGGTTGGTATAATGCCAACGAAAATGTTCTGCTAGTTAACTTTAACAACATTGTGATGTTCTTGTTTGAGTGATTTTGTGGCACCCTTAAGAATTTTTTCTGAAATTTTAAAACATATATGAAAACGTATAGTATTGCTAACAGACAGAGTTAATTGTTCTATTTTTGAATTTTTTTTTGTTATTTCTTGGTTTAACTGAACGGAGATATATACTACTAATTTTACATTTTCTCCTTTGCGTAACTAAATAGTAGGTTTTCCATTAAATTGCGTAACCGCAAACAAAAGTATAACAACTCTCATCTTTGTTGGTATGTAACGTGAACTGTATACACAACAAAACTAATTTATAAGTAAAGGAAATACGGTGAAGAAACGAGAATAGCTAGGAATGGCGATGCTCGCAACCTATTTATTCAGTCATTCTAGGAAAAGTAATATTTAGTTTCCGGTAGAAATACCAACTCCAACTAGGCGGTTGGATTATATTTGTTTGCATCCCTCCTGAAAAGTTGGTTTAATTTTCAGAGTGTATTTACTGTAAAAATCAATAATATATTTTTTATTTGTATAACAAACTTAACAGTTTTAACAATAAGGATTATTATATTGTATAATAATACTCGAAGAGCATTTGAATCTTTAGTGCTCTGTTAAAATATATTAGGTGTCCTCTAACTGCCGAGAAAATACACTCTGGAGTGGATGTGAGTGTATCTTGTTTGGTTTTTGGAGATGGTATTGAGTTTTCAGACCTTATACTGCCATTTTTATATTAACGTTACTAGTTAAAGGCTCTCTTTAAATGTTGGGATATAGTTTTGGAGTTCTATTACATGACAAATATTTCATTTTAGTGTTAAGGTATAGTTCTTAAAACATTTTAACTACATAGAAACAGGAGGATATACATAACTATTCTATTTTGTTCCCACTAACTCCAATTAAAGAAGTAAAATACCTATTATTAGTAAACGTCGTTTGTGTTCAGCTTCGTTGCTGTTTGGCATGTACAACGTTAACCATTTTAAAAATTGCTTATATTTTGCAAAATATCGCAGTTACATTGTTTTTTGGAAGACAGGGAATCCAATGTACTCTGTGAGATCAAAACTGACATAAATTGGGCTGATATAGACATACTAAAGTTGTTTATATCTGTTGTTAAGCAAATAGGGCTCTTTTTAATGAAATTTTAATGTCAACACGGAACAAATTATAACGTTGGAAGATTACTAACAATTATACAACATTTAATATAAGTTACAGCATAGTGACTACCTTGTATTTTTTAAAATGATATTAATTTTAATAGATCACTGTCATACAATGATTTCGTATTTATGAAGTTACTAGGTTTAAAGTGAAGATTTAAAGGATTAGCATGTGAAAGTTTTATTCACGTTTACTTGTAAACACTCAAAATGCATTTGATAGGTCTGAACAGATGATTTAAAAACTATTTATTGGCAATGCTTTTTTTATATTAGTCATAGTTCAATGGGTATGTGGTAGAACAACATTATGCAAATCATTCTTGAGAATAAATTGAACCATCCTGTAGTTCTATTTCTTGAGCCTGTTTACGAACTGACTTCTTAGGAGATTTCTACATTCTTTGTTGGCCATCTTGGATTTTTTCACTATCTATCTTTTTACGTATCTTCCACTACCCACTTTACATAACACTACCAGGACTTTGAAACAAAGCTCTGCGCTTGGTGGCTGGAAAATCTGGAAAGTTATTGAATTCTACGATATATTTGGGTACTAAGAGCGTTCGCTGTTTTTAGTTTCTCTCAATTTGGATAGTGAATACTAAATAGTTTCCAGTGACCTACCCCCTACCTATTATGCACAGAGGCAGATATTTATTTATTTTGTGTTGATATTATCAGCATCTAATAAATCTTATTCTTAGAACAATCTATGTTTTTGATACAAATATTACATACTACTGAATCCCTTTCGATGAGGTAGTTCCTCACTTCTAGCACCGTATATCATAAAACTCTCAAATACAATCACGCTTAACCACTATTTAAGTAAATGGATATCATGAATAAATAAAGTTTAGATTATTGGTAATGGTAATAAATCTATCAGTAAATTTATATTGCTATACAACCCATCTTTGTAAAATTAGTATTTGTATCCTTTGGACACAATTATAGGTAGGTAGATAGAGATGCTGTATTGTCGAAATTGAGAAACCTCTTGGTTCGATTCAGAATCATAATGGTTATAATTGCAAACCCAGGTTTCATCTTCAGTCTTCAGTGACAAGCCGGTTGATAATTAAATCAGAGTTATTCAATCGCCTCTACACGAACACACATTTGGAATGGTAGAAGAACACCCGCCACCCATTTTGCACTAATTGTTTTTCATGCCATGGTATTCATGTAGAAATCTCAATACCATGGTTCCTGAAACTCCCAATAAAGTTGATAAATGTTGCTTCTTCAATCTTGCATCTATCAGTCTCAAACACTTAGTTAGTTCAACACCATCTGGTGATGATTTCAATATGTTAGTTTGGAGATCATCAGTCAATGATTGTCGACCACGTTTTGACCACTCGCAAGTAGTTGAATTGAAAGGACAGTCATTCTCGTATACAGCTAATAATTCTTCAAGAATTATTTTTGGAGTCTGCCCTTGTTTTGTAAGGAATTTTAAGACATATCCATGTTCGATTTAATTCTTGATAAGTTAACAATGCGCCATTACTCAAAAACTGATAGTTAGAAACTAATTACGATGCGATTGTTTTATAAATTTGCATACAAGTTACCAAGGCATACAAGTTTAAAACAAAACTTTAGTGGGAAATTGGATCAAAATTTAAAACTTCCAAGTCCGAAAATATAAAAACAACCCCTCGTAGATTTGCTAGTTGAGAAGGTTTCGACTATTTTCTATTGTATTCGCTCTGTATGGGTAATTAAATGTTTAGTAAATCAAAGCGTTTTAGTAATTTTCAATGAAATCCCTTTCGATGAGTAAGTTCTTCACTTCCAGGACCATACATCCAAAAAATTCAAATACCATCACGCTTACTAATCATTTGAATTTATACTACTAACTATTAACTACTACCACTACCAATACCATTACTACTACTTTGGATTATTGGTAGTGCTTTATAATTTTATTTTCATTAATAAACTTCTATTCCTATACAACTGATCCTTGCAACATCAATGTTGTATTGTATTTTGATTGACTGAGATCTGGGACGCGGTTTTCCAAGCATTTCTAAGCATTGCAGTCATCGTTGGCTTATTGTACACCCTTATGAATTTTGCCTATTTGGGATAGTTCCAACCCCAGTAGTGATTTTTAGCGTGTCACACATCGCAGTGGCACGGAACCTACGGTTTTGCTCCAGGATCGTGCCTTGGATCTATAGGCAAACGCGATAACACAGTTAAAACTACAGATGGCATTTATATATTCGAAATTTGAGAAGCGTTTTCTTGACTAGTTATCGAATTCCGGAGAATGTTTTTAGCATTAAGATCCTACGGTTGCAAGCCGGATTGGGAAAATGTTATCTAATATGGATATAAAAAGGGCGTAACGTTTAAAATACAATAGATATATCTTTTGGTTAAAATGGTTTTGCTATTTGTTATTGTATTAGGGCTATTTTATGAAAAATTCACCTGGTATACTTTCTTTATATAGCAGTTGTAAACGTATAAGTAATTAATAAGCGCATAAGTAATAAACTGAGTAAATCAATCTGTTATCATTTATTATTCAACATCCAAATAATTTTGAATTGCAAAATATTTAATTAGTATAAAACTAAGCGATAACTGATCTATAAATAGCCAGGGATTTCCTAAAAGTATCGCAGGAAAAACATCTACATCAATATTCAGGGCCGTATCATCTAGTTTCTTTTTTCAACCGGATGTAAGTTTTCCATTATTTAAAAAATATGTTCTTTATACGTTTTAACATGGTATCTGAAGAAGTGGTATTTTTGAAACACATAACATCCGTATCTTTTAAATTGATTTCGCATAACTAAAGGAAGATTTAACAATGTTAACCAGTAATAGTAAGAATTATTATATCCGTTTGTTTTTTAATATTTCTATTCAAGCTGGGATAGCGTATGTTGTTGCATACTGAATCAGCAAGTTTCTGCAGCTCATCCCACGCATTACGCATACAATTTCCTTCTTGAGTTGAATAATCATCGTCGATTTGAATTTCAAGTAATCATGTACATTAATGCACGTTTAACACTTTATTCTCTTGGAAGACATCATACAGCATCATCTCGTGCATTGTAAATCTTAAAACTGTTTAGTATTCTGTACTGACGTAAGCTTGTATAAACTACAGTTTTTATTTTACGTAGAAATTATCTTGGAGGTCTGCTAAAGGATTCCATCACCAATATTCAAAAAGGGCAAGGGGTAGCCTCTCCTAGGCTTTGTCTATATTATACAAAAAGACATAGCCTAACTGAGGTTAATCCTATCCTTTTAAAAATCAACGGTTGCGAATCTGCATCTTGAGGAAAACGCAGTTGGAATGGAGGCATGGAATGATTAGTTATTACGTGTGTATTTCACTATTATTGTAAAATCAATAAAATATTGTAAAAAAATGATTATTAATTTTGTACAAAATGGAAATTCAGAACACTTAGGTATAAGAAATGTAATAAAAGTTATTTATTACATTACATCATGCATTTGATTTTTTACTTTGTGAAATTGCATTGGTGACAATAGCGCAGCAGCTGTAGAATGTTGATATTTCATTTACGATATGGTCTGTAAATTAATAATGTAATGAAGTTACCTGACAGATTTATGGTGCTGTAAAGCCCATTCTACTGTAAACTATATATTGAAGTATGGAAACGTTAACGTATGAAGATTGCGGATGCTAAAGTAAGGAGGAAGTAATTAAATACACCATTTAATTACCTTCTGCAACGCTCAGAATACTGTTATTAGATAACAATATATATCATGTAGATAATATATAAAAATATTTTCAGAAAAACTACTACGGTGGGTACAATGTATAAACAGTATTTTATCGCGAGACATTTTGTGTTATACTTTTTCGTTTCAAAACATCGCGGAGGCCACTACAATTTTACAAATACTTGCTTTTAATTTTGTATAGCGTTGCAAAATAGTTATTTTCTACAAACGTCAGTAAAAGTTTAATTTTTAACTCGTTCTGTCAGTGTTTAAAATGTCATTTTAAGGCTCTGGTATTAAAAGTAATTTACTTTTAGCACTGATGCTAAAAGTAAATGACGTGATTTACCATTAATACTGGTGCGATATTATATAAAAATTAAGAAATTTTAACTGAAGGTATATTTATTTACTTAATTAAATGTACAGTTGGAGAAATTTATGATATAATATGTGCTAAAAGTGATTTTAATTTGTTCGAAGGGATGGGACACTCTGTCTTCGGCGTCGTGTCCCAAACTTCCCTTCTCACAAAATAAAATGCCACTTTTAGCACATATTATATCATACACTATTTTTTCTACAAACACCATTAAAACTACAAATCAATACATTTCTTACGTTATTAAATTTAGAAAATATCATTTTGAAATCCAATTATTCATGAAGTTTATTGTTGCTAAGGTAACGAAAATTCGATCGTTTGTTGACAAGTAATTCTCGTGACAGCGACGAAGAAAATTTTTTGTTTGCAAGTAAAACACTATCCACTTCAGATTACTTATTCTAACTGTAGTTTCTCTAACTGTTTATTTAATTAAGTAAATAAATATTCCTTCGATTTAAAATTTCTTAAGTTTTTTTATAATATTGCGTCAGTGCTAAAAGTAAATTACTTTTAACACCAGTGCCTTAAAATGACATTTTAGCCACTACATTCGTTAAAAATTAGACTTTTCCGACGTTTGTAGAAAAAATAATTAATTGCTAAAAAGATAGCACAGTTGGACTAAATGTAAACTAAAAAGAGAGATAAAATATTAAAATTGACAAATAGGAGTTCAATTAAGTTACAGCAAGAACCAAAAAATCAAGAAGCAAACAGTAAAACACGAAAAAACCGGATACACCTGAAAGCTATGTATACAAATTATTTTAAAATGTGAGAATCTTCTATATAATACGAGGTGTGTTCAATTAAAACCCATCTTTGCTTTATAAATAATTTATTCAACAATTTAATTACAAATAATTACCGTTACAGTTAAAGCACCTATCCCATTGTTTTACTAACCGACGTATACCCTGCTCATAAAATTCTTTTGGCTGCTGATTGAAGAAGTCTTCCATAGCTATCTGTACTTCTGCGTCAGATTCAAAATGCCGACCTTTTAGCGACTTTTTCAGTGGTCCAAAAATATGGAAATCGACAGGCGATAGATCCGGGCTGTAGGCTGGATGCTCTAAAACCCTCAATTTCTTTTGTTGAGCATTTTCTTTTACCGCATTAGCAACATGAGGCCTAGCATTGTCGTAGGTACAGCAAAATGACCTCACACGTAAGTTTTCCTGGGCGTTCCATCTTATTGCTTGATGAAGCTTGTTCAAAGTTTCATTGTACAGATTTGTATTGACATTTACTCCAGGTTTCTTACAATCTATCAACAAGAGCCCTTCGTCACCAGCAACTATTGACAGAAGAAAGTCGTCACCATTTTGCCTATAGTCTGTGAGGTGTTGCAGAGATAAGCCCATTCGCAAGCATTCATGTTCATTAAACACGACGCGAGGAATCTCTTGCACCAACAATTTCTGAAATTTTTTTAATTAAAATTTGACGATTTTCTCTAATAAGGCCTTCCACATGCCGTATTGTTTTCTGTTAATACAGTACACTGTGCACCTGGTCGCGGCTCATCCATAGTCCCTTCTTTTCCATTCTTACATTTTCGGCATCTTTCCTTCACAGTTGGGTACGCAATACATGCATTTCCATACACTGCTTGCATTCGCGTATGAATCTGCAATGGCTGCACACCCTCAGCGCATACAAATTGTAGAACCGCACGCTGATCAAACTTGGACGGATTTTCAATAACAAACGCCATTTAAAAGTCGAAGTTTTAAAAGTCAGAATTCATTTGAATTATTGTATTTGGTTCCAAAGTTAAGTTGATCAAAGATGGGTTTCAGTTGAACAAACCTCGTATGTTGATTGTTTCTTGCCTCAGTTGTCTGAAAACGGTAGTATGAATGAATGAGAAAAAAAGGTATTTGTATTTGTGTGAGTGTGTATATTCTTGTATCTGGTATAAAAATTTCTAATTGTGTAGCCTATGTATACAGAAACACACTCTGAACAGTTTATTTGTAAATACCTGATTTTCAATAGATTTGCAAATTGTTAGTTTTTTTTTTTGCTTTGATTAAAGTGTTCAAAATTTTCTTTGTTGCTTCAGAAATTACTTTAAATGTATTTGTTTTGATTATAATTTTTGCAATTTTCTCCGATATATCACCGAAATATGGAACTGAAATATATTTAACATTGTCAGAGTTATCTATTTTGAATTGCTAAATTATAATCTTTCTTTTTGATTAGCATGTCAATTAGTGTTGAGTTGAATTCATTATTGTGTGTAATTTGTTTAATAATCGAAATTTGATGTAATCACTGTTAGTTAGAGGAACTGTTATTGTTCTATGTATCAAGTACCCATAGGCTGCTAGTTTATGTTTTTTATGGTGACATAAGTTCGGTGGTTGTGTAGGTTTTCTATGGAGTATTTGAGTTCGTTTTTAGAATTAAGTTTTATGTTCAAGTTTAAATAATTATAAGTCTATTTTGTTCTGTTTCTAATGTAAAGTTTATGTTTGAGTGTAGAGTATTAATAAACGTTAAGAAATCACCAATAAACGCAAATGGATTATTAAATTATACTAAAATATCATCAACGTAACGGAACCAAAATATAATTTACGAAGACTGATTTGATTCAAAAGTTCGATCTTCTAAATGTTTCATAAATATATTAGATAAAAGTGGCGA
The DNA here is from genome assembly GCA_014611495.1 of Limonius californicus. Classification (NCBI taxonomy): domain Eukaryota; kingdom Metazoa; phylum Arthropoda; class Insecta; order Coleoptera; family Elateridae; genus Limonius; species Limonius californicus. The sequence continues at coordinate 4,886 of JABXWE010056755.1, read as the reverse complement.
GATTGAGTTTCCTATTGATAAACCGTCTTTCTCAAGATAAATTTAATCATTAAAAATAAAATAGTTTTGATTAGTGCATAAAGTTCGAATAACTGAATCAAATCATTTCGTTTCGTTAATTCATTGTTGGTGATAAAATATTATTTAACAAAGGAATACATTCTTGAGGAGATATTTGCGAAAGCATATTGGTGGCATCGAAACTAACTAGTTTGCATTGTGATAGTATACTTAAATTGGACAACTGCATGTACAGTAACTACTAAATTAGATGAACTCGTAGGCTAAGTCCTGTGCTTTGTTTGGTAGCTCTTTGTATTTGTGCTGATTGTCCTGTCTATTTTTTTATTTTAATGCAACGTCCTGTATATTTTTATGGTTTTGTATTATTTTGATTGCTGTTTTTAATGAGACGTGCGAAGTATCAAATTTTATTATATACATACATTTTTGGGTTGTTACAAGTCATTGTTAAATTAAATAGGCCTGATGTGTGGCATTGTTTAGTATATTTACAGGCCTGTATGTTTATTAGTTTTAAAGCGTAGACCATGTTATGGTGTGTTTTCTGGCCATTTATTTGAACAGCTGTCGATCCTAACAAGATTGTTTCGATCGGTGCTTTTCAATTGATATCCAGAAAACAACTACACAATATTTTTCAGACTTCGATTTCCAATAACCTCATTGAAAATAGTTTACCTTCGTTAGCACATTTTTTATTGAATATATGACAAATATATGTTGTTACCGTAGGAGAGGCTTAAATAAATTTATACAACTGCATTCTACATTATTGTATTAATAAATATATACAGCTGTTGAATTGTCTGCTATATTATTTCTTTGAATACAAATGAGATCTAAAAGAAAATAAAATGCAAATACGTAGGTAGGTACACTAATTAAATTATTATTTTCATTTGTAACTTGGGTTGTTTATTTGTTGTACTTAATTAATAATCATGCAAAATTTTACAGTTACGACGTTTACTGGATTTTATGGAAGTAATTGTAAGTATGTAAGTAATTTAATCCAGGGGAATTAACTATTCATATTCGTTGTTTGTTGTCAATGCTATTTTGTTTTACAGGTTAATGCCATGTAAGCAGTTATGTTGATTGTTTAATATAAATATTTCAAAACGCTGTATTTATCCGCATGATTATAATTGAGCAATATTTGTTTAAGACGTAAAGCTTGTAAAAACATACAAATAAATAGATTCTTGAAGTTTTTTTTTTGTGGTCGCAGAATGCTTTGTGATTAGAGGCATCACTGAAACCGGAAAAACTACATACTCAAAATTAAATAAAAAATCCATATATGTCCATTGAAAAATAAAAATACAACAATAGTCAATTGTTGTATTTGTAAAATTTAGGAAGCCTTGAAAATGTTTTAACTATATCAAAACGTAGTGCTTATCACATTTCGAATGGCATATCGACCGAAGCAATAATTGCGAAATCAATTAAAAGTGCTACGAATCACAGCGGATTTCCAGTTTGTGTACCGGAAGTCCATTTTAAAAGGATGATCCTTAATTGTAAGGAATATGCAACACGCAATCCCTATAGACGATTATAAATATTTTAAATTTAATGCTATATTGTTCTAAATAGCTACATTAGGTTGACACTATTGTGAGATGCCAAAGGATTTACGTTTTTCTAATTAACTGCAAAAACTGCCCCAAAATGGAAATGGCGCTGGTTCTATAAAATCAGTGCCATTTCAATTTTGGGGGAGTGCCGCGAGATTACATGCATCACATTATGGGTATACAATACCTCTTACAGGTACAATATTTACAAAAAAAGTACAGATGATGGTAATGTAGTTGCTGGAAATAATGGGTAATGTGACCATCCAAGCCAAAGACCAATTACAAGAATTCTAAGCATAAGTAAACGTCTTGTTTGTAACATAATCCAGACTTACAAATTTCATACTTGCTAGTAACAAATTTCCCCTAGAATCAGGGATACCAACATAAATCTAGTGACAAAATTCCTCTTGAATTGGTGATACCAACCTAAACTTAGTGAAAAATTCCCCTAGAATCGCAGATACCACCCTAACGGTTTCTAAGAGAGCATACTAATACATAACTATATGTTAATGACGGAATGTTGTATAAAGTGCTATTCTGTGATGAAGAAAAGTTCTCAAACAACAAGAAAATCCTGAATTCTTTTGTAATGTGTCATATGTATACGAAAATTTTTAAATTTTTAGTCAATGATCTATCTAACACTTACGAATTGGTTTCCCTAAACATGCGATTAAAGATAAGGTTTCTAAATTCTAAATATCTGCATTTACACCAGATACTGCACTTTTCCAGAGTGCTTGTGATGTGTTAGTCGTAACCCATGTTATATTCGTTGTATAGCAAAAAAAAAAATGTGCTGAGCTAAGATAACTGGGTGGTATGGGAATAATGCTTTTGGCAACAACCTCAATTTAAACAGCAATTGAAAGAAAGCATTTCACATCATATAATTTTTGTACGTTTTTGTTTGCAGTATACAGCATTTAATAAACGTGGTTATATTCCTTAAAATGTGCGTATTATGCGTAGGGTGTTAAAGCTACTACTTTTACATGCAACAACTTTTATATTACCAAAAAGGTAAAGAGCGATGGAACGAATATGCTGTATGTAACGTTATAGGATAACAAAACAAACGATACGGTACAATACCAAAATGATGCAGATTTTGGGAGAAAAGTAATAGCACAGCAGAAATAGCAATGGTAGGGTACGTTATGAGAACATATTCCAAGAGTTCTGGAATAGAAACCAAGACAAGGTTGAAGAAGCATCATTAGACCACCGCTAAAATGGCCTCATGGTACCATTGTAGTGTGTGGAAAAGTATGGTACCGAAACGTACAAAGAATATAGAGATCTGAAGAAATAATGCAGATACCTTCAATAATGGTTGATTATCATCTATGCAGTAGCAGGAAAATAAGTTGCATTCTACCTTAGTGGTAAATTCTTGGACACGTCACAATTATTAATAAAACATAGCAACAATTAGCCTGACCGTAATTTATTACATATACGATTTTAAAATTTTTAGTGTGTATTAGATATATTGCGTATAGTGTCTTGCCTACTTCGTACAATTAAGAGCTCATTTAAATAATCGACACTCTGTATGATTAAGCTGCCATGTGCCGTTATAATTAAGTGGACTTGAAAATATAGTGTTGTACGTGCAGTAATATATAAATGTATACACCTATGTACTAGATAATTTTTTTATGACTTAGCTAAATATCTAACCTTTTAAATGCGATTTTCAACTGCAAGTAGTAATCGTCAAATTGCAACGTTCAAAGGGAATCTACGAAAGTGTCAAATGCTAACTGTCTAATGCATTACTTCACCTTTGTTCATTCCTGTTTGAAATCTTAACTAGCAATAAACCTTTTTGTTAATCTATCAAACTATAACAATTAAAAATGCTTCCATATTTTGGCATTTGTTATAGACAAAATTACTTAAATAAATCCAGCGTGTCAAACACTCTAGAACATTGCAAAACAAAAAGGCGAAGTACAGTTTAATGTGGACATAGTAGATTTCGAAAATCGTAGAAGTAAACAGTGTTTTTGTGTTATGTGGTTTGTTATGTTTTAGATTGTTTAAGGCCTTAAACTAAATATTCGTGAAAATATTTTACAAATATGATATAAATATATATAAACTACTCAAAAATGAATAGGGATATTAATATAAAGCATATACAGTGCTTTCGTAAAGTAGTGGATAAATTCCATAAAACATTTTAGAAGGTGTTTCACAGAAAATCCCCGGACACGTCAATCTTATTTTTTATGAGTGCATCTTTTCTGATAATTGTCATTTTTCGATCGTCTTTTGTTTTCGCACTATGACGTCATCGACAATTTTTTAAATAGCACCCCATACTTTTGTTTTGGAATTTGGATACAGCACATTTTTCTGAGTACGACATGGTCAAAATCGTATGACCTTGAAGAGGAAAGTTTTCGAAATAATCAGTCCCAAAGTTTCAAAAATGTATGGTAAAGTGATTAGAGTAGACCAATAATAATTAAAAAAAAGACGGTTTTGACAGTTGTTTGAAGTTATTTTTTGAAAGAATGCATTTCTTATCCTTTGTTTGTCAAAAGCAGTGTATTTGAAGTGTTTATTGAGTTGAGTTGAGTCTAAATACCGTAAATTTGGGCATGTTCGTGATCTTCCTAAATCTGGTCGACCAACACCAACAGTAGACGATCAGCTTAATGTTTTGTTGGCAATGCACGAAAATCATCATTTAACACTTAATCAATTGGCTTCTAATTTCAATATGGCAGCATCTACAGTCTACAAAATTATGAAAAAAGCGAAGTAACATCCTTATAAAGTATGCCTTATCCATGAGCTGTCTGAAGACGACTTTGATCGGCGAAATCAATTCTGCGAGCAAATGCAACAGCTATGCAATAATGATAATAATTTCGTAAAAAACATCATTTTTCTGACGAGGCTACCTTTGTTTTGAACGGTCGTGTCAATAGGCAAAACTGCCGTTATTGGGCTGCCGAGAATCTTCGATGGATGATGGAGTATCGCACTCAATATCCCCAGAGAGTGAATGTGTGGTGCGGCATAGTCGACGGAAGAATTCTGGGTCCCTATTTCTTTGACGTGAACCTAACAGGTGCAAGATATTTGGATTTTCTTCGATACGACCTTATTCCTGCACTAATAGCTTTGTATCCAGATCTAGAGGAACCTGATCTTCCGAGAAATTACTTTTTCTTTCAACAAGACGTTGCACCTGCCCATTATGCAGTACCTGTCCGCGCTTATTTAGATGAGGTGTTCCCGAATCGTTGG
>JABXWE010056752.1:0-13734 GCA_014611495.1 Limonius californicus | reverse complement strand
CCTCTTGTAAACTGTATTCGGAGACATACGGTATATACATTTTTTTAAAATACATAACAATTGCATAGATATTGCCATGAATCTAGTAAGACTAATTATAATTTTCTTCTATTTGTTAGTTTGCAACTTTTTGAATTCAAAGGCAGATTTGGTTTGTCAATACATAAAATGTTCCATTATGGCCGGGTAATAAAACGATTATCTACCCATCACCGTAATAAAGTTGGCTTGAAACCGAAGTTTCTACCTGAACAATCTACAGCGCCTCTCGCGGCCAAGTTGGAGAACTAAATGTGCAAAATATACAAAAATGACATGTGATTATTTAAACAATACACCTTTTTTTTTAAACTGGTTATTATTGATTTATATCAAGTACAGCATTTTACACATGTCTGCTTATTTTCTTTTCTAAAAGTATCGTAGACATGAAGATACATCGTCCTCTACGTTCTTGCTTTTATTTAAATAAATAATTTTTTCTTCGTCTTGTTTTAGATTCAGCGGGCTAGGGAATAGTATTATTAATGTTAATCCAAAAAATCAAAAGGCTATCTTTAGATCTAGATACCAAAGAATGCAAAAACAATAAAAATAAAACGATTGCGGTCTACTTTTTACGTAATACATTTTTTTTAAATAATGAAACATATTCAGCGGGGTAGATATTAAAAATACGCGTAATTTGATGTATGATACATATAATAAAAAAAATGAATTACACCCAAAAAATGAAAAAATAACCAATTTTGGCCGGGAGGATCAGCCTTAAGTTGTGCATATTTCGTTATAATTATTTTGTGTTGCCGTTGTTATAATCGTTTATCATTATATCTTTTATTACACACACGGTGTATATTTATTATGCGCAACAAACGCTAAAAACATGATTTCGAAAAACGTAAACCAAGAAAGAATCGATTTAATCTATTTACTTGCTATTGCTAATGGCAACGAAAAACCAACTGATAAACTCCAAGGAGTGTGCAATAGAGTAACTGACTGGACTAACAGATGGAGAACAAGAATCAATTGGCACACATTGGCTTCACCTATAACCGGAACGAACAGTTCCCGATAAGAATGAACAATACAAATATCCCACATTGCGACAAAACAAAATACCTGGGAATGAACCTGGATATCCTGGATAGAACACATGAAGAAGAAAAAGAAAGAACTTGATCTCAAATACCAAAAAATGCACTGGCCGATTGGAAAATAGTCACAACTGTCTGTGCATACTAAGTTACTTTTGTACTAACAAATTCTAAAACCGATCTGGACCTATGGGTTTCCGCTCTAGGGATGTGCAGCCAAAACTGAAATAGATAAGATTCAGGTCTTTCAAAATAAAATGGGGAGGTATTGTTGATGCTTCATGGTATTATCGAAATGTCCACCCATACAGGTATCTGAAGATTCCAACAGTCCGAGAAAAAATCAAAACGTTTGCAAAAAAGCGCGAGTAAAGAGTCCATGCCTGCGTCAATACCAAGGTGCTACAACTACTCGATAACCCCGACTTGAACAGAAGACTCAAAAGGGTCAAACCTTTTGACCTTGTGTAGTGTATAGTGATGTAGCTAAAGTAGAACATAGGGATTCTGTGCGTAACACGTCAAGTTTGTGTGTCATTTTAGGAGCTAAGATACACCATGAGTCATTCCATATGAAGTCAACTTATGTTTGAAACTTCACATCACCGATTTTAATGAAATTGACGGATAAGTGATATTATATGGAGACATGTAACAGGAAAAAATTTGGGGCTTTGAAGATATAGAGTATCAAATTTCGAGCACTTTTGACCCATACACATGCAGTTTCTAGTTTAAATAAATGTACATATTTTGCGATAATTGTTTAAATGATTATACAGGGTGAATCTTAAATGGCGGATAATAGACATACCATCTGATTCTGGATCAAAAATGGAGCCATAAAGTCTTATACAAATTGGCTGTTAACCTGATAGATGAGGAGTTATTGGCAGTCTTAAGTTGGATTCCGGGTTCCTTATTGTGCGATATTTTTATGAAACGATAATTTTAACTGTAGTTTAATCAACAGAAGTAATCACCAATCTGTAATTATAGTCATCATACCCTTGGTTTACCCAGAACTTCCAGCCGAAGTTTAAAGCTTCCGTAAATCTTGAGTTTTCCAAAAATGTTGCAACAACCCGCAATACAAATTTCACATTTTTAAACAAACATGGGCTTTTACGTAGTTTTTTATTTTAAATAATTTCACTTTTAATGACATTTCACACATTTTTTCACACCGGTTTTCGACAAATTAAGAAAACACTTCTGATCAGGTAGTTGTATGTTTTGTACGAATATAACACACAAACTTGGGCAAGTTATATATCAGATGAAAGCACATTTCATATACTTTAAAATAATATACATATCTTAATTTAAACAATTATCGCAAAATATATACATTTAATTAAAGTAAAGATGCTCGAAATTTGACAGCGTATAATTTCGAAAGCTTTAATAGTTCTAGCCCCAAAATTTATACTTTTACGTATGGATATGGAATGATTCCAATGGGGAAATTTTAGATAAGTGCCTACTTTTACGAAACTCAGATTAAAATTGTAGGTTAGTCCACTACGATTACTAACAATAAATCTATTAAATAAGAAAAAATGCTACTGGCAAACTGATAAATTCCGTATTAAACAGATACAAGTTAGTCATCAAGAACAAGGGCTAGCCTATAAAGTATCAATTTTTCAAGTGATGCAGCACTTTTACCACACCACTGTATGTTTTACTCTTTTATTAAACTTACTAAGCAAATTATATCTGTATTTATTTCTAAAGTAATTTTGTTTCTAGATCTGAATATTAGAAAAAATTGTAGAAGTGTATCAACAAGTAGAGCAATTATTTTAATAAAAATGGCGGTATCTTGTAAGTGAAGTTTAGTTAAGCTCGGTGCTTTCGTGTTACTTTTAAGATAAGTAAGATGGAGCTATTTCATGTATTGACGTTGAATTAGATCAAACGGAAAGCTTTTACTAGTATTTTTCTTTATAAATTGTATCAAATACTTCTATTTCATTCTTTTAGCTATATTTGTCACTTCACTTTTAATAATGTAGCTGCAATTTTACTATTATTATAATTGCAAAAGTTTATCATGTAATTTGTTTCATTGCAATTGTCAAAATATCTAGGATAACCTCTATGTTTTTAATTACTATAATTGGCCAATGATAATTATTTAAGATTTATACATGTAATCGATCCTGTTGCCCTCAAGGCGTCAAGGTTTATATGGTTTGAAAGTAACAAGAAAAACTCATATTGTAGGGTAGCATTTATTAATACTTGTCACGTAATAATTATATACAGGTTCAATTACGTACAATTTTTCATAAAAGATATTTTAGACAATTAGTTATTTCAAGCTACAAACATCTTCAATAAGCGAGAAGTACTTTACAGCGAAGGCATTATTTTTGTGTTTTTTTCAATAATCATAGAAGTTCGCAATAATATTATTAATGTTATTTAAATATTAGTATTACAAAAACGCAATACATGGGAAATATCTATATATTAAGTTCCTTTTACATGCACAAAATATATGTTTTAATAGGAGTGCAGAAGAACATGTTTACAATATTATAGTAAGCAATCAAAGCGTTAATTAACAACAAAATTTAAATACATGATCCGCTTTTTAACTATTATCTACACTGGCCAAGCTTGCGCGGATTTAAAAAATAAACCATTTTCTTAAGGAAACACCTTGGTGGTTATTGGAATGCGAAAGTTTTGAGTCAGTCATTTCAATGGGTATTCTCAAAGATGTACAAGAATAACTGAGAGTATCATTGCAAAAAAATACCTTAGTAAATTGGTCTTCAACACCTTGTTTGTCCAAATTTAGGACATATATTTCATCTTACATGTCTTTCGAAATATAAATCTTGACACAATCATATACATACATATTATGTATTCTTTCTACATTATAGATAATTTAATCTGCGTAATACATTTTATTGAATCCCCAATCGTCGAAGACCTCATCAATCCAAGGTCTTATTTGGGAAATTTTGGTAAACACCGAAGGTCCTTCCGCACAACCGATTCCCCATGACACTATTCCCACTTGTTGATATCTGTTGGGTTGTTCTGACATGGGACAAACCAATGGAGCACCTCCGTATCCATCGCATGCATCCGAACCATTACGGCCTCTGGCACAAATAAAGCTCTGATGCAGTTGAAATTTGTTTCCCAAACGCGTTGATCTGAAACTTTCTTGGCACTGAGGATAATCCAACAGAGAAAAGAACAACTTCTTCATAATTCTACTGTAACGTTCGTTCGGTTTGCCTTTACCCCAACCAGTAACCACACACTTATCAGGACGTGTAATTAATGCATCTGGTGCGGCATTCGCTAAACACACGGTATTGATGTTTTCCTGAAGTAGAAACTCTTCTTCCAATATTAACAAAGCTACATCATAGATCAAATTATCCAGGCGGAAGTTGGGATGCTTAATGACTTCCTTTACCCTTTGGTTTTCGGATTTGCTTCTTGTATTCCATTCCCCAGCTCGTACAGTTAAATCATCCGAGGTATTCACGCAGTGGGCTGTAGTTAGAACAACCCTTGGATGAATTAATGAACCTGTGCAGGAGTACGCCTTTGCTTTGTTTACCATGACGGTCCAAGAAAATTCTGCGAATTTTGATAACGATGGATCATCCGGGACTTGCTGAATTACGTCACCAGAATAACCATAACCACAATCTCTGGGGCTTGGGGCAAGTGGTTTTGTTGTGGGCGTGCTGGGGCTTGGAGCAAAAGTGTTACTTCTGACCGCGCTGGGAGATTGAGGATAACAGCAGACCTCATTGCGATCAGGACATTGAAAAGAGTCCACCCTAAAACAAAAAATATTTTTAATAAGGTTGTCGTACACAGTTTCTTGCGTGGTGACGAACATATTCTGGTTTTATCTTTCTATGGTTGACTTAATATTCAGATTAGAAAAAGCATTGAAAGCAGAAATCTGGATTAATAAGCTACAGGGCGTTAACCGTCGGTGGCCATTGTTATCTGTGGCAGCAACCAGAAATATTTCGAGATGTATTTGAAGAAAATTGTTGTTGAATATTGTTAAGAAATGAAAAAGTTCTTTTAATTTGATATTAAAAAACGAGGAATGTTTAATGAATAAAATTTACTAAATGTGTAGAATGTATATGTTAATTTCTCCCTTGAGAATTAGTAGCACGAGCACAGAAAAATTACTTAGTCAGGTTTAGCCAACAGTTATAACTACAGAAAACCATTTTTTGAAAACTTATATGTTTTTCGATTTTATGGTTTTTAAAATTCGGTTATACGAGCGGAAAGGGTTCCGGATTGCACATCTAGGATGCTAATTTATATACGATTAGGAAAGTTAAAGATCACTCTCTCCGGCCAGCCTTGTCCCAATGCTGTGCCTACTCGGCGCCTCGTGCTATCGGCGGGCACATTAAAAATCGGTCCCGTATATGACAGCAGTTAGAATGATTGGAAGTCCCGTTCAGTATAGAAGGTACAAGTGAAAGAAGAATAAACGTGCAGAGGGATTTGGCATAAACTGTGGAACCGTAGTGGTTGAATGGTCAATGGGCCCTAATACCTGTTAGTGCATGGCGCAAAAGCCAAAACCTAGAAAAAAAGGAACCCGACCCAGAAAGGTAAAAGGGATGTGATTAAGAAATAGAAAAATATACAAGAGTATAAACAGGGAGAACGTTTCGGATTCTGAAGAACAAGCAAACAACAGGGTTCTGATATTCTAATATTTTAATTCTATACAGGGTGTATATGAACGTCGTGGCCAAACTTTAATCAAACATTTCAATATCGAATATATGAAAGACGACAAAGTGTTAATATATTTGGTTATTTATACTAATAAATCTGACACATATACATGGTGATAGCTAATATTTAACATATGTAATTATAGTGGTTTGGAGTAAATAAAATCCAAAAGCAGTATTACATTAATGTAAATACGGGAATAATTTAGCTGCATTAAAGAAATCATACTTTTTGGAAATGATCATTATTTTTCGGTTTTTATGTCTTAAGCAAATGTTGCGTAGGGGCCTACAAACAACGAGTATTGTTTTAAAAGCATGTGTGGGTATATAGAAAACGAAAACTTTACTTTAAAATTTCAAAATGTATAAAACTTGCCACAATATATATACTGGGCGATTAAATTCTAGCATGAATGCAATCTTTACATGGCGATAGTCGAAATATTATAATAATAGTGAGACTCTACATCACACGAAGGAGCTTGGTCTGCTTGCTCGCACAATCGGTTATAGCGTGCCAAATTCATGTCATGTGGTGATGTGGTGGGCATCCTGCAGTAGACAACCGCATTATTAGCCCTTGCCCATTTGTACGCAGATACCCAATTATTTAAAGTGACTTGATAGTCGGCCCGCCAGCCCCGAGTCGAGGATTTCAACTTTCAACCTTCCACACCAAAGCCCAGTACTCTAACCACTGGGCCACACTGGCTCAGCCGACATATTAAACTAACATTTAAACTTATAGTCTACTGGAATATATAAAGCCCATCACTTAAATAGAGTTGTGATAGAGAATATTTTTAAAATAACGCCGATTTCTGTAACTTTTATGGATGCAAGAATGTTGTTTGAGATTTTGAAATTTTCAAATGCCACAATGGAAACACGAAATGCCAAACCAAAGCTTCTGATATTTGGCTTTTTAATTATACAGGGTGTATTAGAAATAGGTACAAATATTTAAACCAGTACTAGATTGGCACAAGTAGAATTCAATGGTACTATTCATTTTGCAAAAATCTTTAAGTTTATTTTTTTGAATTAAAAAATAAAATAAAATTTTGCAAAATGTAGCGGAACATCGGATTTTTGACGGCCGTTCTCCCTCGCAAGACAATGTCAAACCAGCGAGGGATTCTGCCTAGTAAATCTTCTCTGGAGTAAAAGTGTTTACACTTCCTGTGGTTCGGAGCCCATGTTAAGCTGTAGGTCCTCTATGTCTGTGGCACTCTAAACGCGCAACACAGGCATAGGAGAGAAGATCGCTACGTCTCGTAAGAGACAAAGCACCCAAAGAAGAAGAAGAACCTCCACTAGGAGACAGCACTAAAAAGAAGAAGGATATTTTGGTGTATCCACTCTATAGCCTCGCACATAAGTTTATAGAAAATTTAGCAATGCTGTCTAAGTCTTTATTGTTTTAGAAATGATCCTCAATATTTTTACAAAAAATCAAAATTCTACATCGTAGCCCTAGAGGGCAGACTTTATTTTGTAAATTGCAATACCTTTCTTACGATCTAGAATCGATTATTTTGTTAAATAGCGTTATTAAAATTTGTAGGTATTTATTTCATTATCCACCTTATTAAACATGTTTTCGAACTAATTTTGAACTATATATACGATAGCGCTTGCTGCTTACTTTTCGGGTTTTCGTGATAAGTAGAAAAAATCGTAAGTGTTAGGAGTTTCAAAGAGTATAATCCCAGTTCTTGCAGTATTTAATTACTTACTTTAACTGATATTTGCCATTCAAAAATAAACGTTTTGGGAAATATAATGTGTTCCCAAATATAGTTTAAAAATTCTCATAACAATCGTCTTGAACTAGTTGGATACCAACCGACAAAAAAACTACCTATTTATATTCTGTAAATAAATATGTTGTATCACATTAATATTTTGTTCCATGTTAATATTTTCTTACAGGTTAATTTTGCACATGATAAGTTATGGATTTACATACAAATTTCCCTTGACCAGTAATTTTTGATTATTGTAGGAAGGAGTGAAATCACAACCCCAATGAAGGCTTTACAAGAAAATTTGAAAGTAGTATATGATAGTTCATGGATTTACATAATTTTTGAGCTAAATAGGAAGCTGGCACAGGTTTGTAATTATTAATAATTTACGCGTAGAAGGCTAGGAATTATTACAGTTAATATTTTGAGAAGGGATATACCACGGGTTACAGGACGTGTTTTCATTTACAAGGGCTGAAGTAAGTAAGTAAGTAAGTAATTCGGTTTATTCATCAGAAATATGTTTACATTTACACATTGCATTTCAACATACAGATTTAACAGAAGACCCGCTCTCACCTTACTCATTCTAGAATAGGATTTGTTGGCATTTCTGGAGAGATAGTTTTTGTAAGGTATGGTTATTAAACCCCTCTAGAACCTAATATCAATCCTTTTTCCCTCTCCTTTCATAGCACGAGCTTGAGACTGGCTATGACAGTCTTACCAAAGATACAGTTAGTTACAAAAATTAATTCTCCTATATTCAATTCAATAACCATAAAATAAGTATGTAACACACATCAACAAAAAAAAAAACAAATTGGTATAAATATATTGTTTTATTAGACACTACTCTATATACAATTTCCCTTCAGAGACAATAACTATTTGTTAACGTATTTAACATGTAGGGAGACATCCCAGCTGATAATTTCCATTTATTATAAAGAAATCTAAATTATGTGTGGTGGTAGCTCAATTGGTAGAGCGCTTGCTTTCTGAATAAAACGTCGATTCTGGTAGGGTTTCGAAACCTAAGCATTACTACGCAGATTTATAAAAACCCACCACACACAATTTCCCAATTCGGCTTGCTTAATGCTAAAAACCTTCTCTGGAATGTCTGTCGTTCGGATTCGATGTTAAACTGTAGATCTACAGATAGATATACAAATACAATTTGATATGTTACATAAGTGAATATTCAAAGTGGAGGTTTCTAACTAAATTTTCATATACGTAACCTTAAGAAATTTAATGACCATACATTCCGTTCTAATCCAACAAGAAGAAAAAAGTCAATCAGATTTTTAACATACTTATTGCTAATAATAGGGGCGGGGATGGCTCAGTGGTAGAAGAGCCAAGCTTCGGATGTAGTAGTCCAAACGCTCCCCGGTTCGAATCTCCCAGGGTCGGAAATTTTTCTAATTCCCTGTGTTTTCGGTACTGGGTCTCCATTTGCCATTGGGGATCAAATTAATGGCACTCCTAGTGTTACGATCGCACTAGAGGAGTATCAAGATCATATACACAAAAAATACACCACATACCAACATGTTAAGCATGGTTACGCACCAACACGGTAACCCGCAGAGGCGGGCCCTGTTGTGCATTGGACAAACTAACTTAGCCTTGTCTCACACCAAAAGCGATGGGCCTTTAAGGCCTGTGAAAGCTTCATAATAATAATAATAATAATAATTGCCAATTCGCCTTCGCAGCTGACTATAGAGGGCGCTACTACTAATTGCAATATGGCCGCGTAGTAGGGAAAACGTTGTAGAAAACATTTAGTTGTCGGTGTTTGTACGGGTAGTCGAGTGTTTTTCAACGCGAAAAGTTTGGTAATTTTAATATGTTTGTGTCATATACCGACGTATTTACGTACCTACAAGGCACACACCGACCCTTAGTAGAAGGAGGCCTAATGAGCTTGATGCCCTTACTCACATTCTTCTACTATAGCAAACCCTTTGTCCAACATAATTGCCTCGTGAAAAGAGTAAAGAAGATCAATTATATTTTCGTTATTGAAAATGGCTTTGTCAGATGTTCTTCCGCCATATAATGGACTAACGTAATTAACGGAGCCCGCAGGAGTAACGCCTAAATTTAATAGTGTGTTTACCTTTATAATAAGAATAAATTCTTATACAGCACTTTTAAACATTTGGATTTTTGCACTGCTATTTTCGTGCAGTCGAGAACAACTCTAGTTTTTCTATATTTTAGAAAACATTTTGGCATACTTGCTAAATTTTCTTCTTTTGTTGGCCAGTAGATTACCATGTGTAGGTTTTTTTTAAATAATGGTATTGCCCAATGAAAATATTGCCTAACGGTGCTTTGACTTTTATCAAACAACACTGCTAAGGCTCGGAATGAAAAGTTTTACCTTATTTTTATTAATGGTAAAAGTATTTTTTCTTCTAAATTGTCATGTGGCGGATGTGAAATGTCTGCTAAAACATTCGACACACATTGTACAATTGTACAAACTGTGATACACAACAAAACATTTTTGATTTGGGTAGACCCTCCATTATAAAATATTAAGGATAAATAACACAAAAATATTAAATAAACTCAACGAATTAGCATAGGGTTATACGTGCGCTACAAAGTTTTCCCTACTCGGTTAGTTCTCAAAGTTGCTGCTTGGGGGCGACTCTTTCGTTTGCGAAGGCGAATAATAACGTCTATAAAAGTATACTTAAATTAGGTTATCTCAGTGATCAATATCAACACTAAAGCAATTTTAATCGTTTATAAATTTACCATTATATGTTTTTCGTTTACCATTTTATTTATAATTTACTAGGTACATGTTTGTGGATTTCGAGTAAATTAGTAATTGAGTCGCAAGTTAATTTAATAGTCTGAAGGTGGGCGTTTGTCGATCCACTCTTTAATAGCTGGAACATTCAAAACATTTTCTCGAAGCTGGACCAAGTTTGGAAAATCGCTAATTATGTCTATCTTCATGACTCCGTTGCAATAATCCAGTAAACTTACAAAATACAAATCAGCCCACGTCATCTGAAAAACCAGAAGCATCATTCGATTGTTTTTAAATTTCTCAAAACAAACCTTTCCAAGAACCAGATATCCGCTGGTTGCTGCAGTATCAAATCGGCGTAAGAAGAAGGGCAAGCTGTCTTCCTCCAGGGATTTTCTCAACTTGGCTTTCCTGGTTTCATCTTTTTCCATGTTATATTGACCAATTTCTACATAAATTTCTATATTACAACTTTAAACAGAAATTAACCAAAGACTTACTTGAACGTAAATCAGTGATGGTATCAACCATGGCGTCTATCTCCAAATTTTCCCAATCGTTGGTGCCTACAAGATCGGTCTGTTTCGCTAAGTACCTCGCGATTGCAACGCTTTGGTGGGCCAATTTTCCATCGGCCTCTATAATGGGAAGCTGGCCAAAAGGCATCGCTGAAATGTTGCAACATTTATTTTAAATTATTAGAAAAACTGATTTCTACTACTTTGTTTAATTTCGGGCCAGACGTCCTTCGATAAGCGGACATCTTGGAATTTCATTTTTCCATAGCTCAAAATGAAACGGATTGGCTCTGCCAGTGCTTTTACGGGAAAATACGTTAATTTATATTCAGTATTACACATCTTTAAATAAATTTAGAATTTAGGTAGCCAAAAAGGTGGATTTTAGTTTCGATGTCAAATGTATTTTTGTTTTTGATATGTCATAGATATAGAGATAAAAGGCAAGTTATAAGAAATTGAGCAAAACACTTCGATTGGAGTTTCGTGTAGGTATAATACATTTTCAGCACCATCCACCACTAGTTTTCTCCATTCTGTCACTTTTAGTTTCTTCAAATCTTCATCAACACACTCAAACTATTGTCTCGTTGGTCGGCTCTTTTTATTTCTGCCTTCTGGTTCTTCACTTCAGCTTAGATTCACTTCCAAGCTTGCCAGATGTCCTAACCAGCGCTGTCGCTTTTGTTTGACAATTTTTACGATCCCTATCTCCTTCTATTTGCTCGTCACTTCTTCGTTGATTCTCCTTCTTCATACTTCACCTTCCTTCACTTCCTCAAAGTATTCGTCCTTCCCACACTGCCAACTTATCCACCTGCACTTCAACACCGTAGGCCCCCCTACCTCCTTGTATTTACTCGTCACTTCTTCATTGGCTTTCCTTCTCCATGCTTCTGCTTTCTTCACAGCTTCGAAAATCCTTCTCAATATTAGTATTTCCGTCGCACATCTTGTATCCGCTATCATGTTTCTTTCTATTGCTTCTCACGGGTTTAAACGGAATTGTGACACATAAACGACGGTTCTCGTATCTAAAGTTAGTCCTATTCAGGAGTCATTCATCAGTATACTTTCGTCTGTGGATGTGAATGGCTCCACTGTTTTTTCAATTCTCAGATACTTTCGTAAATAAACACGCCGCCTGTATTTCGTCTCTTCCTCCTACATTTTTGAAGGTAAGTGATTGATTATTTGCACTGATATACTGTCAGATACCCTGTACAATGTAACCCATCTGGTTTGTCACGAAAAACAATTTGGAAGGAGTAGTTTGCGTTTTTCCATAATGGATGACCATCTTGAACCTTGAAACAAAAAGGCTCTTGTACCTTGGAACAGACCTGTGACATCGATGGGACCTACCTTGAAACATTCAGTTTTCCACCAAACTTTAGTGTTTGTTTAGTTGAGAAATCATCTTTTACCAGGAAGAATGGATTAGGCAAAAGACATGGAAATCAACTGTCCATCCGAAAACCTGAAGCCACTAGCTTGGCCCGTGCAACCAGCTTCAATAAAACGAACTATGATAAGTTCATGACTAACTTGGAAGACATTCATCGTCGTTTGGTCCTATACCATCTGAAAGGATTTTGAATTTGGACGAAACTGATTGCACTACAGTGCAAGCTCCGCCTAAAATTGTTGTCCCAAAAGGACTTAAACAACTTAGTAGTACAACCTCTGCTGAAAGAGGTCAATTAGTAACTGTGATAAGTGTTACTGGAAACCAAATGCCCAATGATTATATTTCCAAGGGTGAATTTTAAGGACTACATGCTTACTGGAGCCCCTCCTGGTACAATAGGCTCAACCAATCCATTTGGGTGGTCGAATGAGGAACAGTTCTTCAAGTTCATGTAGCATTTCATTGAACATGCTAAGCTATCTAAGGAAGAACCAGTTCTCCTCATCCTTGGTAACCGTGAGTCTCATTGCAGCATACAAGTAGTGGAAAGGGCATCACAAAGTGGCATCAAGATGTTGACTTTCCCTCCCCACACTTCAGGACGTCTACAACCACTCTACTTAACTTTGTTTGGTACTTCTAAGATGTACTACCAGGCTTTGAATGCATGGCACATGAACAATCCCGGTAAAACATTTAGCACTTACAACGTAGTAGAGGCTGTCGGCTTAGCTTTTCCAAGAGCTTTCACACCGAACAACATTTGCAGTGGTTTCAGGCACCCTGGCATATACCCTCTCAACAGAGCTGCTTTCTGTGATGACGATTTTGAACCGGAACCTGTTACTGACCGCCCCAACCCAGAGGTAACCAGTTCAGAAATAATCTCTCTTCCTGGGTCATCATCAGCCATAAATCCAGGTCCATCACACGTACAAACCTCTTTTTCTCGCAATGGGAAAACCACACAATCAAGCGTGCGAAATACTAAAAGACGGACTCCTGAACAGGTGCAACCATATCCAAAGGCTCCCCCTAGAAAGGATACTACAAGGACGAGAAAAATCCTTACGGACACACGCGTGAAAGAAGAACTTAGAAAACAAAAAGCGATTCCACAAGTCAACCAGCCGAAGATAAAGACGCCACCTCGCAATAAGAAAAATCCTACACCAAGAGCATTGTTTGAAAGCTCCGATAAAGATACGGAAGATCCTCCATATCAAGATGAGAGTGATGCTGAAGGAAAACATTGGAAGAACTATTTTCTTCATCAGATGATGACGAAGAAGAGATCCAACCCCCTTTGGCTAATAACTTCTCAGATGGATCATACGTCCTCGTTAAATTTCTTGGAAAAAGAGATTTAATCCACTACGTTGGATGTGTTACACAAAAACTCTCAC